>JAXQQM020073163.1:0-98692 GCA_034641835.2 Pinus albicaulis | reverse complement strand
GATGAAATTCCATTCTACGGACAATTTAGACGCAGATAAGTCAAACCCTTTTAGAAATTTAATATATAAATACAAATAAAAATTTGATTTGCAGAAGAGCTCATATTGGGTTTAAGCCCAGATTCAGAGTAAACCAAACCAGATTCCTGTTGATCAGCGGTTGTCATTGATGTCAACCCAAGAAGCACCAGGGGCTAACCCAATATTGCATGGGAATTTTGACCTACCAAACTAATATATTCTGGGTCAATAATGCTTTTGATGGTTTCTACTTGTTGAAATGTTTCCGTTTATATATGGCATGCCATGTAATTCTTCACGGTTTGAGAGATATTCATGTTTGAAGTTTGTACCCCTAGTTAGTGGGCTAAAACCCCATGGGGTTGGGGCATGGGTCATTGAAAAGTCATAATTAATATTTTTTAAGCTCCTAAAATCCCTCCCATGTTCACTTGTTTAAGCCCCTCTCAACTTAAGAATTTATATAAATTGTGATCTTCATTTCATCCGTAGGCAAGGGATTCGGCCATCTGAAACATATCATCATGGCATTTGTGCTCTAAATTTTTTCTACAAAGGTTCAGAAGATGAAATTTTTATGAAGAAAAGCTGAAATCCTGAGGGAGCTGCTGTAAAAATTTTAGATCAAGGTGCGCAATATTTTTGGAGATATGATCTGTGGAAGTCAGGGTTTTTCAGCTCCTGAAATTCATCTCAATGAAGTGACCTTGGTAAATTTGTCATGAATCTCTCTCTGAGTATCAGTTGGAATTATGTAAAAAGTAGTAGATAGTGCACAGTCTGTAATTTTTTCTCTATCAATTTCAGAGCCAAGTGAAGAAACAATGACACGTGGCACGACGTACAAGTGCGCTCTGCTGAAACATTCCATAATTAGGGCATTGTGAGAGATTGGGTATAACTCTCTATTGAAGAATAGAAATTGGGTCAGACCCATGGCATTGGAAAGATGACTCAGAGGACTAATACAGGACCAAAAATTAGATATTGAGGATCTGAAATAACAGAGATACATTAGATTTAATATTGAGCTCCTAGAAGGTAAGAAAAAGCTAGATCATGTGTTGTCAAGGGTTGCAAAGGACTAGAATTTCTACAGAAACAAAGAAAATAAAGGTGAAGAAGAGGGTAGCATGACAAGAGCAGCAACCAAGGTTCATAACAGCAGCAAGAATTTCATCATATGAACTCTTCATGTGGGCAGCACTGCATACAATCATTGTAAAGGTATCTTTGTACTAAGTCATTGTAAATACATTATTGAAAAAATGTACTAGTGTCTATCTGCCAAGGGTTGAAGAGGCAGTGTTGGGAGGTCTAGGATCATCATTAGGTGGTTGTGTCAAACTTGGGGTTATGGTCTAGTATATCTTCTTCTTCTACATCATTCTATGTCATTGTAAAGTGGACCATTTTCCCTGTTACGAGATTCCATTCTTCTTTTACTCTTCTATAGGGTTGTAGGGTGGTGCTAGGGTGAGTTGTAGCTCATTGGGAGTTGGGGCATCTGTTCAGTTGACTACTGAAGAATCTCGGGCGTTGGAGCATCCATCCAGTGGGAGCTGGAGAAGAATGCTTTTATAGATTCTAGGAAGTTGGAGCTTTATTTTCAATTGGAGTTGAATATTAAAGAATTATTAGAAAAGCATTAGGTGGTTTTTGTCCCGGAGTGGGTTTCCACCTTAAAAACTGTGTGCATTTGTGTTCCTCTTGTTTTTTGTTATCATTGTACAAACACCGATAATAATTGAAGATTAACAAATGCTCTAATTGAAAGGACTATCAGCATTCACCCCCCCCCCCCCCCCTCTCTCGCATTTCCAACAATTGTGATTGAGCTGTTCCTTCAATAGCGCTAATGTACCGGAAGGAGGTCATGGAGCATACCAAGAATGGTGTACCTCTATTCAATGAAAATAATTATGCACTCTAGAAAGGAAGAATGGAGTTCTATCTCTTGGCGCAAGGTTACGAAGTATGGGAGACTGTTCAAAATGGATTTACATCAACCACAGATGAACAAGGTAAGAAGAATTTGGTAAATGATGCAAAAGAAAAGAATATTATTATCAGTGGACTTATTAAGTATGCTTATCATAAGGTGTTGGGTTGTAAAACTGCCAAAAATGTATGGGACAAGCTTGAGAATATATATGCAAGTGACTCAAATGTCAAAGAAGCAAAGCTTCAAATCTATAGAGCAAAATTTGAGCAACTCAGAATGAAATAATATTGCAACATTGCTGCATACTTCCAATACGTTGATGAAATAACCAATACTCTAGAAGGATTGGGAGAGACAGTTGATGAGAAGACTATTATACGAAATATTCTTAGAACGTTACCAGGGAGATTCAACCCAAAGGTATTGGCCTTAGAATACAATGCAAAATCTGGACAAACTTAGCAAGGAATAATTACATGGAGTTCTCATAGCATATGAAATGAGACTTGATGAAGAAAAGGGCACATAAAATCTAGAAACTGCGTTCGTTGCATCTAAGCAAACTAATAAGGAAAAACAACCTTGAATTGAAATGACATGCACCTGCAAGTGTGAAGAAAAGGGAGATGATGGAGAAGGGCTTTCAGATTAAGAATATGCTTACTTTATGAGAAAACTAAAACATGGTAAGGGAAAATTCAAAGGTAAACTTCCATTGATATGTTTCGGTTGTGGTGAGGTTGGGAATTTCGTAGCAAAATGTCTAAACAAAAGTGATGGCAACTCAAAACGAAAGAAAGGCTTTAAGAAATTCACAAGCAAGGAAAAAAGAAAGGATCCAAAAGGAACTTTCTCTCTAAAGAAGATAGCTCATCATCTGATGAAGAAAGTGACAATAAAGAAGAAGCCAATGATAAATTATTGTTTATGATCAAGCACAATAGACAAGAACTATCAAACAATGAAGAAGAAGGGTTGACCATAGAAAATTTTATGAGGAGGCAATCAAGCTTATAAAAGAGCTCAATGATGAGAAGATTCGTTCCAATACTCTTGAAGAACAAGTTCAAGGTCTCAAAATTGAGGTTGAAGTACACAAATATATTGAAGAGTCACTTCAAAAGAAGTTGGAAGAAAGCAACCAAGAAAGGGAAGCATTGAAGCCGAAGTAGTTTTGTTGTGTAAGGAAGTGAAGAAGGAAAAAATTGTCCAAAACTATGCCAACACCTCAAGGGCATTGGAAGAACTCATCAAAAATCAACAATCTTACAACGACAGAACTAGCCTCGGTTACAAAGAAGAAGAAGTAGGACCTTCTACAACAAAATACAATGAACCTATGAGATCTGACATGTAGACTTCATTGGACAATATTTGAAAGCACATCCTTGGAAGATGATTCCTCGACGAAGATTTTCATCCATGTACCAACATATTTTTCATGGCTATTGTTAGTCTCTGGAAAATTTAGTCATAAAGCTGTAGAATGTCATACGTATCCTAGGAACCAATACAATTCCAAGAGATTCTTCAAATATGAACCTCATAGGGCTCAACGAAACATCAATAGATTTGAACATTTAAGAAATAATATGGAATGTTACAAATTTCATAACTTTCGACACATAGCCAGAGACTATAGACTTGAAAATCCTCTAGAAGAATATTCGAAGCCATAGAATGAACGGACATGGAAGAAGAAGAAGACTGATAATTATGCTCTCACTCTCAAGGCTCAAAAAAATAAAGATGTGTGGTATGTTGACAGTGGTTTCTCAACGCATATGACTGGAGATGGAAGGAAATTTTTATCTCTAAAAGAGAAGAAGGATGGAACCATATCCTTTGGAAATGATGGATCTTCAAATGTTATAGGATCAGGTACCGTCATTCTCGGAAGAAAAGATGTTATATCCAAGAATGTTTTATTGGTCAAAAACATGAATCACAATATCCTCAGTGTTAGACAAATGTGTGATCAAGGGAACACAATGCCATTCAACTCCACAAAATGTGAAATTAGGAAAGGTAGGTATGGTAAAATTGTGGCTATAGCAAGTTGAGCTCCAAACAACATATATGTTCTGGATGAAGCAACTAAAGCATGTCTACTAGCTAAAGAAGATGAAAGCTAGTTATGGCACAAACGAATGGGTCACATAAACTTTGACAATCTTGTCAGGATAAGAAAAAAGGAAGCAGTACCGGAAATTCCAAAAATATCAAAACCTTCCAACACACTATGCGAGGCATGTCAGCATGGCAAGCAGACAAAAGTCTAATTTAGAACAAAAGAAAAATTTGCATCACATCCATTGGAATTGATACATACTGATCTATGTGGTCCTGTGAGAACAAAAGGCTTAGATGGAGAATTATATTTCATGTTAATGATAGATGACTATATCAGGATGACAGCTGTTAGTTTCCTAAAGAAAAAATCTAAAGCATTTGAATGCTTTAAGATCTACGAGGATTTGGTTGAAAATGAAACTGATTTGAAAATAACGTGTTTAAGATCAGATAATGGTGGAGAATTCACTTCCAAATTATTTCAGTAATACTGTGACAAAAATGGAATAAAAAGGTGATTTTTAACAGCACGAACACCTCAGCAAAATGGATTTGTTGAAAGAAAGAACATAACCGTATAGGAAATGGGTAGAAAAATGTTGAAGGAATCAAAATTGGATGAAAAATTCTGGGTTCAAGAAATTGATACGACAGTCTTCATTATCAACCAAAGTCTTCTTAGAAATAATTTCAACAAGACTCGATATGAATTATGGAAAGGAAAACCAGCTAATGTAAAATATTTCAGAATCTTCGGAAGCAAATGTTATATCAAAAGAGAAGATCAAAATTTGGGTAAGTTTGAATCATGTGTTGATGAAGGTATCTTTGT
Source organism: Pinus albicaulis (assembly GCA_034641835.2). Taxonomy (NCBI): domain Eukaryota; kingdom Viridiplantae; phylum Streptophyta; class Pinopsida; order Pinales; family Pinaceae; genus Pinus; species Pinus albicaulis. Next base: position 93,821 of record JAXQQM020073163.1, on the reverse strand, counting down.
TGGTTACTCACGCAAAATAAAGGCCTATAAATGTTATAATCTAAGATGAAAACGGATAGTGGAGAGCATAAATGTTACATTTGACGAAGATGGTGTTCTAGCAAGTAATGATGAGGATCTAGAATCTTTGAAACTTGAGATGAGGCTGAAAAAGACATAGATAAAATTTTAAAACAAGAAGCAACTATCAACGAGGAAGAAGTAAATAATGATCATCAAGATATACTAGAACAACAACAGGAAGCTCCTCCAAGGTGAAGAAAAGAGTGGATTCAAAAGAACCATCCATCAAATCAAATCAGTGGTGACATAAATGAAGGTTGACAGCTTCGTTCATCACAACAAGCTCACGTTGCTTTTCTAGCAACCTTTGAGCCTACTAGTTTTGAGGAAGCCAGCCAGAATGAACATTGGGCAACAACTATGAATGAAAAATTGATCAAATTGAGAATAATAACACCTGGGAATTAGTTCCATGAACAAAAGATAAAAATTTCATTGGGACTAAATGGGTGTTCAGGAACAAATTCAATGAAGATGGGCAGGTTACCAGAAACAAAGCAAGATTGGTTTGCAAAGGCTATGCACAACTGGAAGGAATTGATTTCGATGAAACATTTGCACCAGTTGCTAGAATGGAAGCCATCTGAATGTTTCTCACCTATGCATGTTCAAGAAAAATCAAATTCTACCAAATGGATGTTAAGTCAGCATTTCTGAATGGAGAATTAGAAGAAGAATTTTACATTGAAAAACCTGAAGGTTTTCTACTATCACAAAAAGAAGACTATTTCTGCAGGTTAAAGAAGGCTCTATATGGTCTCAAGCAGGCTCCCAGAGCATGGTATGCTCGTCTTGATGGATATCTACTTCAACAAGGGTTCAAGAAAGGGCATGTTCATAGCAATATTTATGTACAAATAGATAAAGATAATTTAACAATCGTTGAGGTATATGTGGATGATATAATATTTGGTAGCAATGATGATCGATTAAGTAAAAACTTTTCTACAAAGATGCAAAGTGATTTTTAGATGTCTTTACTTGGTGAGATGACATACTTCTTAGGGCTTCAAATATCTCAGCAAGAGAAAGGAATATTTATATGTCAAACCAAGTACATCAAGGAGATGCTCAAGAAATTCAAAATGGAAGATTTCAAACATGTCCTTAATCCGATGGTAACAGGTTGCAAATTGAGCATAGATGACTCATCTAAGGATGTGGAACATCGGTTGTACAAATATATTATTGGTAGTATTCTATATGTAACAACCTCTCAGCCAGATGTTATGCAAGCAGTTGGAAAAGTAGCAAGATTCCAAGCAGCACCAAAAGAATCACATATTATTGCCGTCAAAAGAATTCTTCGATATCTAAAAGGCACAGAAGAATATGGCTTGTGGTATCCCAAGGGTAACAATCTCATTATTCAAATCCTTTACAGATGCAGATTGGGCAGGAAGCGTTGATGATCGTAAGAGTACTAGTGGAGCAGCATTCTATCTAGGTGGTTGTCTCGTATCATGGTTGAGAAAAAATCAAACTTCAATCTCGCTATCTATAGCGGAAGCAGAATACATTGCAGTAGCATCATGTTGTACTCAAGTCATTTGGATGAAACAAACTTTGTAAGATCTTCAAGTACAATTTAGTGAGCCTAGTCCCATATTCTATGACAACACTAGTGCCATCTACATCTCCAAGAATCCTATCATGCATTCAAAAACAAAACACATTCCGATCAAATATCATTTTGTTAGAGAACAAGTCACTGAAAATAATATCAAACTTGAGTATGTTTGTACAAAAGAACAAATTGCTAATATCTTCACTAAACCTTTACCTCGTGAAGCATTTTAATACCTTCGTCAAAAGCTTGGGATTCTCCCAAGTTCTCATTAGATTTTCATTTTTCATAATATAAAGGTGGAGTGGAAGTAGATTACAGGTTTGCAGAACGGTTGTGTGTCAGGGGGAGTGGAAGTGTGTACAGGTCCATAGGATGGTTGTGTTTTAGGGGGAGTTACCCTTTGCCATTGATGTCAAAGGGGGAGAGAATGTTGTAGGAAGAGGTGTCATGATAGTAGGGGGAGTACTTGTGTTGCTAGAATGTTGTAGGAAGAGGTTTCATGATCATAGGGGGAGTACTTGTGTTGCCATCAATGCCAAAGGGGGAGATTGTTGATCAGCGGTTGTCATTGATGTCAACCCAAGCAGCACCAAGGGCTAACCCAATATTGCATGGGAATTTTTACCTACCAAATTAATATATTCTAGGTCAATAATGCTTTTCATGGTTTCTACTTGTCAAGATGTTTTTGTTGATATATGGCACGCCATGTAATTCTTCATGGTTTGAGAGATATTCATGTGTGAAGTTTGTACTCCCAGTTAATGGGCTAAAACCCCATGGGGTTGGGGCATGGATCATTGAAAATTCATAATTAATATTTTTTAAGCTCCTAAAATCCCTCCCATGTTCACTTTGTGAAGCCCCTCTCAACTTAAGCATTTATATAAATTATGATCTTCATTTCCTCCTTAGGCAAGGGATTCGTCCATCTGAAACAGGTCATCGTGGAATTTGTGCTCTAAAATTTTTTCTATGAAGCTTCAGAAAGTAAAATTTTTATGAGGCGAAGCCTAAATCTGGAGGAAGCCGTTGTAAAAATTTCAGATCAAGGTGCGTAATACTTTTAGAGATATGATCTGTGGAAGTCATGGTTTTTGCAGGCTCCGGAAATTCATCTCAAATAAGTGACCTTGGTAAATTCGTCATAACTCTCTCTCTGAGTATCGGATTGAAATTATGTAAATAATGGTAGATATTTCATAGTCTGTAATATTCTCTCTATCAATTTCAGAGCCAAATGAATAAACAGTGACACATGTCACGCCATACACGTGCGCTTTGTTGAAATAGTCCATAATTAGGGCATTGTGAGAGATTGGGTATAAATCTCTCTTCAAGAATCCAAATTGGGTTAGACCTGTGGAATTGGAAATATGACTCAAAGGACTACGACAGAACTGAGAATAAGATATTGAGGATCTGAAATAACAGAGATACACCAGATTCAATATCGAGCTCCTAGAAGGCAAGAAAAAGCTAGATCATGTGTTGTCAAGGGTTGCAAAGGACCATACTTTCTACGGAAGCAAAGCAAAGCAAGGTGGAAAAGAGGGTAGCATGACAAGAGAAGCAACCAAGGTGCATAACAGTAGCAATAATTTCATCATATGAAGTCTTAAAGTGGGCATCACTGCATACAATCATTGTAAAGGTATCTTTGTACGAAGTCATTGTAAATACATTATTGTAAAAATTGTACTAGTGTCTATCTGCCAAGGGTTGAAGAGGCAGTGTTGGGAGGTCTAGGATCATCATTAGGTGGTTGTGTCAAAGTTGGGGTTATGGTCTAGTATATATTCTTCTTCTACATCATTCTATATCATTGTAAAGAGGACCATTTTCCCTGGTACGAGTGTCCATTCTTATTTTACTCTTCTATAGGGTGGTAGGGTGGTGCTAGGGTGATTTTTAGCTCATTGGGTGTTGGGGCATCCATTCAGCTGACTACTGAAGAATATCGAGCATTGGAGCATCCATCCAGTGGGAGCTGGAGAAGAATGCTTTTCTAGATTCTAGGAAGTTGGAGCTTTATTTTCAATTGGAGTTGAATATTAAAGAATTATTAAAAAAAAATTAGGTGGTTTTTTTCCCAGAGTGGGTTTCCACCTTAAAAAATGTGTGCATTTGTGTTCCTCTTGTTTGCTTCTATCATTGTACAAACACGGATAATAATTGAATATTAACTAATGCTCTAATTGAAAGGAATACTGATTCACCCCCCCCCCCTCAGTATTTCCAACAATTCCTTTCTTGGGAATTAAGCCAAAATATCATCTCTATGTATTCAACAAATAATTTGGGGCAAATTGATACTAATTTAATTACCGTAAACAATTTTACATGGATAAAACCTATATCTGGATAATGATTAAATTCAGTAAAATTAATGATATGAATATCGTTTCACGGAGGTAACTATATTAAACCCCATAGTATTGGTCATCAAACATAATGATTCAATGGAATAAATTTCCAAATGAAATAAAGAAACTATAACAATGAGTTTAGGAGTAGTACGCAAACTGAATTTAGTCACGACCATAAACAATAGTACCAGATATAAACTTGGTATTCGTAAAAAGGTGGAGGAACATACCTGGTAATTACAAAAACTATGTTACCTCAATATTGTGATGAAGAGATGGCACGAGGAAAGTGGAAATACATTGGTTAAAACAAAGCCCTACAACCATTGAATTAAAACGAAATATGTTGCAGAAGAAACAAAAACCAAAACTAATAAAAACAGAAAATCATATGTCGACAAGGATAAATCCAATGATGACGTTTAGTTACCTTCTACGAGACGAGTAACCGTAAACAAACGAGCAGGCTACAAGAAGGCTCACTAGCCTGGGTGGAGAACCAGAGCCGAGGCCTTGCCGGCATTGACAAATGAAAATGAAAATCCAAAAAAGGGTAATTCATTGAAAACCAAAATAATAATACGGAGGGAGATGATACAACATCATCCTCACCGTAAACGTGGTCTTCATCTATGGTGAAATTAAATCGAAAAACATTAAAATTCCATGTGATGAGTTAATTAATGAAGTACCCTGCATTAAAATCTTGATAAGATCGAACAAAGGAATGAACTCCAAGAGTTGTCAACATTTATGGAGGGATGCGATTAAATTTCCATATAGATTGCCCGTATCCAAACATTTAAACCTTAGTATAATATGTCATGAAAATTAAACGATATGTATGATACTTTAACTTAATAAATCAATGCAATGTTATCATGATGGAAGAAATATATGGTAATAATAAATATATATTATTTGAACCTCAGAAATCATAGATGTACCTTTGTAACGTTAGGGTATAAGCTCGGTTTAATGATAAGTTGTAGAACTAAAATGTAATTCGAATAGTGCTCTAGGATATTGTAAGGGTAGTATATTGAATTGTCGTATGATATTCATTATCAATGGTATCCATATACCTTTTTAATAATTATGTTACATAAGTTAATGATTGGGTGAAGAGCTAAGTCCATATGTGGATAAATATCCTTTACATTAATCCTTAAAAATAGATTAAAAAGGTTGTGTAATTGGAACATATGAATAAAAGAAGGGAAATATTTGAGGATAATTAGGATGTTAGAATATAAGTGGATATTCTAATACAAAATTTAATGTGATTATGTCAATAAGAATGCTAGAAAATGCATACTCTTATGAAGATATAAATTATTAGTAAAATAAGTTACTAGTATAATAAAAGTGTGAACAGTACTGAAATGTCGCAAAAGACAGTCAAGACTGAAATAGAAATGGTGGAATCATGGAATGCTTTTCTAAGGATCATTAACAACATAGGTTAATTATGTTCACAAATATTGATGACATTATCAATATTATAACGAAAAAAATTATACATGTGTTGAAACATTACAATATGATGAAATTTAATAAAGTCAAATGAAGAAAAAGTAGCATAAAAAGTATAAATATATAAAAAAAACTAGGTTAAAGTTGTTACAAATGGTATCAGAGCCCATGTTGAAAAAAAATTTCCTATGTGTCCCTGCATAGAGAAGAAAAAAATAAAAAACCCAAATTATGTTCCTGTAAATTATTTGCCATTTTGAAAAATTTGTTGCACTAATTTATTTATGTGTACACTGATTTAGTGCAAAAAGGTACAACTGTTATTATGAGTGACAGAGGATGGTTGTACATGGATCTGGGTGGTGAGGGAAATCCACCAAATCAAAATACTTAGTTTTTTGATATGGTGAGGGATATGCAATGCGAATTGGTTTGGCTGAGAACCAGCAATGAATGATTGTTGCAAGCTAGTGAAGAGCAAGAGAGGTTGAGCAAGGAATTAACCTCAAGGTCTAGTCACAAAAGTGAAGACCCTGGAAAAAAGAGGAAAGAAGCTGAAACCAAATCAGAAGGATCTGAGGATGGTGAAGCATCTGGACAACAGTCCAGAAAGAAAAAGGAATTGCAAGGAGAATTCCGAAAATTCAAACCTCCCACTTATGATGGTTAAAAGGAGGAGGATGGAGAAGCTTGGCTTCTGAACATGGTTAAATACTTTCAAGTCTATGAATATGGAAGTAACCTAAAAGCTAGATTGGCCATTTACCAGCTACAGGGTAAAGCTACCCTGTGGTGGGAAGAAAGCAAAATGGTACATGTGCTAGATGAGAAAATTGTTACTTGGGAATAATTTCAAGCAAATTTCAAGTCTAGATATATGAATGAGAGATATTATGATGACAAAGCCAAATAATTTCATGAGATGATATTGAGACAACTCACTATTGATGAGTTTGTTACCAAATTCACTAACTTGCTTCGATATGTGCCTTATATCAGAGAGGAAAAGTCCAAAGTACAATGATTTTTAAACTGTCTACCTACTATCTATAAGGAGAGAATAGATCTTGACAATCCCAAGACAACAGATGAAGATGTTCGCAAAGAAAGACTATGTTATCAGAAGTTCAAAGGCATAGACGATCAATTGAAATTTTGGAAAAAAAAATAAAAAGGAAAGGTGACTCTAATGTAAAAAGAGTAAAACCAGCATACTCAAAATATTTTGGGAAAAACCATCAAAGGAATAAGTTTAACAAAACTGGAGAAAACCAATGATCACAATCACAGATTGGGTCTAATAATATGGATGCAAACAGCAAAAAGGAAGAGACTGTAAAAATGAAAGAACTGTTAAAGTGATGGGGATGTGGAGAACATCACCTATTATGTAACTATCCTCATAGAACAATTCAGAATATTCAAGTATTACAAGAGGCAACTACTCTAAATTACACTACTAGAAACATTCCAAGGATCAGTGTTGCACTTGAGGATCGCCAAGCTAAACACCAATCAATCATGATAGAAATTGAAGGTACGATTGTTGAACAACCTATATATGTTTTGATAGATCCAGGAGAAAATTTAAGCTATATAAGTCCTCAGATGGTGGAAAAGTGCAAATTAAAATCAGAAAAAATTCAGCAAGCATGGTTAGTTCAGTTAGCTATTGAAAAAAAAAAAAAAAAAAATTATCCATAAACTTCCAAAAACTGTTGTAAATTTAAATGGGTATGAAACTGAACTAAATATAAGTATTTTTCCTCTAGGCTCATATGATGTGTTAGTGGGAATGGATTGGTTAGAGAAGCATAAATAAATAGTTAATTGCTTAGATAAAACAGTTCATTTTATGGATGGTGAGGGAAAAAATTTGATAGTTAAAGGAAAATATCAATCAGTCAGACATATTTTTGCACTATAGTTAAACAGGACAGAAATAAAAGGCTGTCAAGTGTATGCTGTACAAGTGGAGGAATCGGGACAACAAACTGAAAAAAGGAGTTGTAGAAATTTAACCAGTAATTAGAGAGTGCAAATATGTATTTCCAAATGAAATCCCTCATTTACCCCCTGTTAGTGTCAATCTTTGCAGCCTTCCTCCAGTGATCAAACATGCTCTTACAAAGTGATTTTAATGTGTCAAGGTCAAATTTTGTCATTTCAGTGAGTCTTCAAGTAAAATTTGGTCACTAGGTATTAGTTCTAGGGTTTGTTTTTACTCCTATCAAATTTTTCCAAATGTCGGTCCATGTCACCATTCAGCTGAGTGTACCATCATTCAGAGGGTTTTCATCATCATGTCAAGTTCCACTGGGTCATTTTACACCTTGTTCATTCTTCAGTTGTGCCTAGGTAAGGTCCATTTCCCTCTCCTAGGGTTTTGGAGGTAATTTCTCTTGGATGGTCAAATCATCAGCAAAACTTGTATCCTAATGTTCATACACCTTCCCCTATCCTTAATGTACCTTATTAAATACTTCCCATCACTGAGATCCCCCAAATTCCTCATTTTTGCACAAACCTTAGTTTCTTGCTACAACTTGGCAATTTTCTAGGCTAGGCCTGTGTTTTACCCTTTTGGATCCCTTCCCCTCACTCAATATTTGAAATTACACTTTCCCCTACTTCCTAATATCCCTCCCTACTTCCCAGCATTTTCTCAAGAATTTAGAAGCCCCTTATCCCCTTCATTTCACTTCATTTCGACAAATCCCTTGTTCCACACATCGGGATAGGTTTTAATCTAATGATGTTTCTAAGCAAGAAAAGATGAATTTGGGAAAAATAAGAGATTTTTTTGTCCAAAATAGGCCAAGGAAGAAAAACCTCCTTCAATTTTTACATAAGTAGCATGATTTTATAGAAATGTCAAAAATACAGTTTCCTCAGGAGAATTGATGCACCTCTGAAGTAACCTTGGGAAAATCAAGCTTTCTCCTAGGTTGGTTGGCCAAATGACTTTCTTGATGAGTCAAATGATAACTAGACACAAATATATTTCCAATGAGATATCATGAGCTCAATTTTGAGTTGAGGAAGACCTTCAAAAGTTGACTGCAACAACACTCTGCCTTGAGGCAGCCTCATTTTGCACATTTTGACTAGTCTTGGGAGATTTGATTTTTGACAGGGAAAAAGAACTCCAAATTGAAAAATTCTAGTTGGGTTGGAAAGTAGACTCAATAGGATTTCAAAAAAGCTATACTATGCCCAATTTTGACACCAGGAAGGTCTCCAAAAGTCTCCTGCAAAAAGGCCCGGTGCATAGAGATGGTGCGGCGCATTGGGCAACCCTCTGCAGTGTAAAAAATGAACTAGCGCGGTGCATAGATATGGCGCGGCGCATTGGGATAAAAAGACTGAAATCCATTCAAATATTCCTCCAAAGATCCAAAATTGAAAAATTTTCATTCCACATTGCCAATATATGAGTTTCCATCAGTGTTTATGGTGTTTCAATAGGTGAAAAATAAAACCCTAGCTCCTTGCACAGTTTCATTCAAAATATGCCTAGGGTTTGCAAAATTGCCATTTTTTGTTGTCTAATTCCCCTCTACCACTTTCAAATCCCCTTCACTACATTTCACTAGTTTAATTTCCCATTCCCCCTCTTATTTCCACTCATCCTACTCCCCTATCCCCAAAACCCTAAAACCCTAGCTTCTAGGGTGAAACCCTAGTTTTCTTCATTGCACTAATGGTTGTATATCATATCCCCTTAATCCCACTCCCATCATACATTTTTACACTCTATTCCATACACTCTACCCATTTCATTCCTCCACCATATTTTCACACTGTTATCCACAAAACCATCCATGCACAACCACATTTTTCAAAACCAAAGGACAATGGAAAGAGACAGTGATCATGGGTATGAGCGAGAAATTGAAGCTGATCATGAAACTTGTCTTGAAAGGGTAAATATGCATTTGTAAAATCTTTTGGAGAAAGCCAAAAAAGAAAAGAACATGTTGAGGCACATGGCTAATCATTATTGGGCAAGAAATCATGTTTGCAAGGCACGAATCAAAATCTTGAAGGCTAAGTTGAAGAAGGCCTCAAAGCGTCGGAAAAGGAAAGATAGAATTAATATTTTGGGTGAGGCTTCCTTGGCCCAGCATAGCACATAATGGAGGACACTCAACCCAAATTTCAGGAAATTTGGGACACTTTTTGCAAATTTTGAATTTTTGGCCTAAAAACAGATTTTTCAGCTCTATGCGTCGCGCCACTTGGCGCGCGCTTATGATTGGGGGATCCTTTTGGTGAAAATTTACATTTTTGGATTTTTCATGGGAAATTATGCATGCCTACCTATGGCCAAGATATTTTGATAGGTTTTGGGCTTCCGAAAGGGTCAAAAACACCCTAAAAATGACCTTTCTGCCCCTTTTTTGACACACAGGAAGCAGTGTTGGGAAAAATCAGTTTTGGAGGGGCAAATGGAAGCCACATTGAGAAATTCCACTTGTGTTGGAAAGTATACAGGAAGAAATTTCCAAAAATCCCACCTGGAGAAAATTTGGACTCCGAGAAGTCCTCCAAAATCAGCTCCAAACTGGCACGACGCATAGGGAAAACTGGCATGGCGCATTGGAGGATTTTGCTCATTTTTTACTCAGTAACTCTGTTTTTCGCCTAGTTTTTGACAGTTTGACTTTCTTACTTCTAAATGTCAAAATAATGATGTAATTTGATGGATATTGATGTAATTTTGTTAAATTTTTACTCATGGAGGTAGATTCATCCATCAAAAGGTGAATTGCAACTGAATGAATCAGTTTCCTAGTTTATAGAGGCAGGTTGTTCCACTGCCTACTTTCTAGTTCTCAGTTTAGATTTTGTTGGATAATCTCTTAAACTTATGAGCTTGACCCCTAGAGGTTGTGATGAGTTGTTGGTTGCTTATATCTTGTAATTTTTTAGTCATTAGCATAGGTTGGACTTTTGGGATTGCATTGAGCATAATTGTACATCATTTCTGCAGTTTGGCAAAGGAATAGACCAGGGTTTGCAGCACTCCATGGGATTCATGTGGTACTTTGCTTTGATAGTGTGCTTCTCTCTATAAATTTAATTATACTGGTGTTTTATTTATATCATTTTCCCTCTCATTTATTCTTAAGTTAAACAAACAAGGATAAAGGTAGAATTCATTAGAATTTGCAGTGCTCTACCTAGGGTTTGTTTAATTTTCTATGTTTTCAGCTGTTTGGAGAGAATCTTTGAAGGTTTCTTGCCCTCTTCAACTCTTCACCTATTTCAACTCTCCATTTCCTTCAGATTGAAAGTGTCAAATCAATTTCCTACCTTGCCCCATTCAGATCTCTGCAGAACTGGGCCTCATTTCCCAGACCCAAAATCTTCCTTTCCCTTGATCCAACATAACACCCTTAAAATCAATAAAACTCTTTTGCACACATACCTAGCCTAAAATTAGTCTTCATTCAAGTCATCTCAAGCCTCATTGATCATTTTTTGCTAAGATTGACAAGGAGAGAGCCCTCTCCCGATCTGGTAGGGCTAGCTACCAGGTTAAGCGTGGTTTGATGTTATCCTATATTCTGCCTTTCTCAGCCTAAGGTAGATTTAGGCCATAACACCCCCTAAAAGAGAAACTGAATTCTCAATTGAATTGGTACCAGGAGCTACACCTGTCTCTAGAGCACCATATAGAATGAGTGATCCTGAATTGTTAGAACTAAAACTGCAAGTGCAAGAGCTATTAGACAAAGGATACATCAAACCAAGTGTGTCTCCTTCGTGAGAAACAATACTGTTTGTTAAAAAGAAAGATGGCACATTGAGGATATGCATAGACTATAAAAACTGAATAAATTGACCATAAAGAATAGATATCCTCTCCCTAGGATAGATGACTTATTTAATCAAGTGAGAGGAGCCACTATCTCTTCAAAGATTGATCTAAGAACAAGATATCATCAACTCATAATCAAAGATGAGGAAACCAATAAAAAAACTTTCAGGACTAGATATGGACACTATGAATTTGTAGTTATACCTTTTGGACTGACTAATGCACCTGCCACATTCATGTGTTTAATGAATAGTGTATTGCACAAGTATCTAGACAAATTTGTTTTAGTGTTAATTGATCAAATTTTGGTATATTCCAAAAATGAAGAAGAACACAAAGAAAATCTCATATTTTTCCTACAAACACTTAAATAACATAAGTTATATTCCAAACTCAGCAAGTGTGAAATTTACAAGGACAAAATTCAGTATATGGGTCATGTGATTTCAGAGGATGGCTTAGCAGCAGACCCAAAGAAAATACAAGCCATAATGGATTTTCCTGTACCTACTAATGTCCAAGCCATAATATCCTTCATGGGTATTGTTGGATACTACCGGAGGTTTTTGGAAGGATTTTCAGCCTTAGCCTATCCTATGAATTCTTTACAGAAAAAGGGAGTAAATTTTGAATTGACAAGAAAGTGTCAAAATAGTTTTGAGAAATTAAAACTTAAACTAACAACTACTCCCATATTGAATATTGTTGATCTAAACAAAGAATTTATAGTATGTACATATGCATGTGAAGAAGGATTAGGATTATTGCTACAAGAAAACTCAGTCATAGCATATGAGTCAAGAAAATTAAAGAAACATGAACAAAATTATACTGTATATGACTTATAATTATTTGTTGTGATACATGCATTGAAGATGTGGAGACATTATCTGTTAGGAAAGAATTTCATACTAATGACAGATAATATAAGTTTGAAATACTTCTTCACATAACCTGATCTAAATGCTATATAAGCTAGATGGTTATCTTTCCTTAGTGAGTTTGATATGGAAATCAAACATATTAAAGGAAAGGAAAATAATATTGCAGATGCTTTGAGTAGGAATTCTCATCAAATTTTGAATAATGTTGGAAGTAGTGTGAAATTTTACATATAAGAATTGATACAAGAAGTGGTGAGGCAAGATCTCAACTATGTGAAACTACAAGAAAAATTGTAGAAAATTGAAATATTGGGATATACTCAAAATTAGAAGGGGCTAATTTACTATAAAAACATATTGTATATTCCAAATGTGGCATCATTAAAACATGAAATTTTAGATGAGTATCATAAAATACCTTATGCAAGACATCCTGCTTATCAAAAACTGATTTCAACATTGAGAAAGAACATGTTTTTGCCAAGTATGAAGAAAGATGTGGTTGCTTATCTAGCTAGATGTCTAGAATGTCAGCAAGTAAAAGTGGAACATCAGCATCCAGTAGGATTATTTAAACCTTTACCTATTCTAGAATGGAAATGGGAAGTGGTTTCCAAAGATTTCATCACTCGATTGCCTAGAAATAAATATCAACATGACTCTATAATGGTGGTTGTAGATACATTGACTAAATTTGCACACTTTTTACCAGTGCAATCTAATTTTGGTACATCTCAAGTAGAAAATTTATTCATGAAATAAATTGTGAAGCTACATGACATTCCTAAAATGATTATATCAGACAGAGATGTAAAGTTTACTTTAGCCTTTTGGAAGACTCTGTTTGGAGGAATGGGTACAAAATTGAACTTTAGTATTGTATACCATCGTCAAAAAGATGGACAGACTGAAAGGACCAACCAGATATTAGAAGACATGCTACACATGTATGTTATGGATAGACCTACAAGATGGGAAGATTTTCTGCATCTGGAAAAAATTGCATATAATAATAGTTATCAAGCTTCAATAAATATGAGTCCTTTTGAAGCATTGTATGGCAGAAAGTGCCACACTCCACTTAGCTAGAGTCAAACAGAAGATAAGTTAATTCTTGGACCTGATGCATTGTAAGAGATGGAAATAATTGTGAAGAAAATTTAGCAAAATATTAAAACAACTCAAGACAGACAAAAGAGCTATGCAGAAAAAAAGAGAATTCATAGATAATTCAAAGTGGGAGACCATGTTTACTTAAGTATTAAGCCTAAAAAGAGTACCTTATATACGGTTAGTTGTGTTAAGTAAGAAACACTCTACTTTGGACCATTTTAAGTTCTAGAAAGAGTGGGCCAATAGCTTAAAAAACTGGCTCTACCTAGTCACATTAAGGTTCACAATGTTTTCCATGTTTCCTTATTGAAAAAGTATGTACATTATCCTACTCATGTAATTGATTGGACTATGATATAGGTGGAAACAGAAGGGTAATTTCTTCCAGAGCCCCTTCATATACTGTGTTGGTCATCAGTAATTTTTACCTGTTTAGATGACTAACAACTTGTCCTAGATTTCTAGAAACAAAATTCATGGATCTTGTGAGTTCTAGAAATCTCACTGCCTTCATTATCCTCAGGATAATTTTTTCACTCTTACACTACTCTACCATGCCTTGGCTAGCCTAATACTCCTGAAGAATCCCTCATAAAGCCTGATTCACTCATCCCCATCCCATTTTTTACACCTATGGTTTGGACACTCCATTTTGCCTCTGCCTACTCTTCACCATGCTGACCCAATGCCTCAAAGTCTTCAAAAACCCAAAATTGCCTCTGAAAACTCCTTACGCAGATCAATTTCAGTGGTTTTTCAATCTTCAAATGATCTATCTTGTCAAAAAGAACTCCGTTCCCTCCATATTTCCTAAAAAGCCCCAAGTCCAAACTTCAGTCCATCGAAGAGTCAAAGACCTCTTCCACTAGGTCACTAGAGTTCATAGGTGCTAAGGTTGGCCCTTATGTTCAGGAATCATTTTTTTTAAGTAAAGAGAAAGCTGAAATCAGGTCAAAGGAGCAAACATTTAATCAGTCTAAAAAAAATCAGAAAAGCCTCCTGTAAGGGTATCCTTATCAAAATTATATTATCCAAAAGATATTTAGCCATGAGTGACACTTCTGCAGGTCTGTAAAAGATGGCTACCTAAAGAAAGATTGATAATATGAAAAAAAACATGATGCATCTCATAATGATCGCACATATAAAGACTAAAGGATTTGTTGATATCAACTGCTAGGGTTTTCACACCAAGAAGTTCTCACTACTTCAAAGAGAAAACATGACAAAATTTCAGTGGAAAGGAGGTCAAAATTCTTCTCTTCAGTCTCATCCACCAAGCAATCAATGGCATAAAAGATGCAGGATTAAAAATTCCAAGACAAAATCTCCTCAAGGGCATCCACAGCAGGAGAAATGCAACATTCCTGAGTTTACAAAGAGTATAAGTGGTGTCATGACCAATTGTTTGTAAGGTGCTGCCCAGTGAAGAGCCCGTACAAATGATCATAAAGACAGTCGTACATAAAAAAAACTGTGCACAACTGAAAAATTCATTGAAGCAAGAAATAAAAGTGGGATACTTCCTTGGTGACTGCAGGTAGAGATTAAAAGATGATGTTATGGAATGACTTATAATTTTTTTAAGGCTACACAGTTTTCACTACAGCAAAAAGACATTTTTTAGAGAAAATCAGTGAAAAGATGCATTTCTCAAGCACAAACAAAGGTCTACAAAATGATCACAAAAGAGAGCAAGAAGCTAAAAGTCAAGTAAGAAATCAAATGGAGCCTGAGTGCTACTACTGAGGGTTTTTAAAAAGTTCCAAACTCCAAAGGAAATGTGAGGATAAAAAAACATTGTTTTTATGACACTACCTGCAAAAGGAAAAAGAGTATATTAGCAAAGGGGAAAACCAAAAATAAACCTTAATAAAGAGGGTTTTTATCTTTAATATTTCAAAGGTATAAAAATAACCCAAGAATCATATCCCAAACACCATTTGTTCATTTTCAAAAAGAAGTGGAAATTTTTTACTTTTCAGGGTCTCTGACAGAGTTTTCAGGAAAAAGTTGGTTGCGCTGTGCTCCTCAAAAACCGTGCTACGTGCCTGTGCACGCTTCCAGTGCATTTCTCCAAAGGGTGTTGCGCTCCTATACAACGACGCTACGTGCCTGTAGAAACAACATCAAGTTGTTCAACGCTTGCTCGGAAGGACCCGACTGGCCGTTTAGAAACCCCGGCCACGTGCAGAGGCGTGCTACGCTCCTACGTGTTCAGGAGTTTCCCGATAGGGCTTTCCAAGGGACCCAACTTTCCATTTAGAAACCTCATCCATGTGCAGAGACACGCTATGCTCCTATGCATTTAGGGCCTGCCCGACCCTACGTGCAGAGTCTTCCCGACTACTTTGTGTAGAAGGTGCCCGACTTGCCCATGATGTTTTTTGAGCCTGTTGCTTCCACTGTGATAATATTTTGAGAGGAATTTAAGATTTTTGCACCTTTTCCTATGTTTCTAAAGGTAGGATTATAAATAAAATTGAAGGCTGAATCTAGAAAAGGAAGTAAAATCCTATAGTAAATACTTGGTCTCCACACTGTTGAGCCTTGACATCATCGCAACCTCATCATCTTACTCACCATCTTCACATCATTCCACAAGTAGTGTCAATTTTTTTTAAAAAGGTCTTAAGGCAGGGGTGAAGGATAGAATTCCTAGAGAGGGAATTATTGACAGTGGTGGGAAAGAAAAAAGTTTTGAGCCTATAAACACTAAAGAATTTTCAGCCTCTCCTAATATAGTTTCATATTTCCAAGAAGTAGGATGCTATGAGTTCTGTGAGAAAGTGTAGAAGGTCCAAAGCCACCCTCAGTTGACCAAATTTTTTTTCCTTAACCTCCATGACCACCAAGTACATTTAGCTGGAGTAAAGTTTGAGCTCAACACCAATGCAATCTCTATGGCCACTGGAATACCTTGCATGTGGGGAAAAATGGTTCAAACAAGTGTATCTGGACCTCAACCATTATCGTCCCTTCCTAAAACCAAGTTGCCAAGCTGATTGCAAAACAATTTTCCCCTTTTCTCATTTGCTGGACAGATATGCTCCTTTAATAAAGATTATTATGAAGTACTTCACCTGTAAGGGTAGGTTTTCGAGGGTCTATTCCTACCACATAAGACTACTCATGCATTTTACTAAGGCCAAACTACTCCATTTACCTTACTACCTTTGTAAAATTATTTATAAAATGTCATACATTGTGCAAAAAAGGCCTCCCTCCCAACAAATGTCAAGTATTTTCCACCATTACCTCATCAAAATGATTGTCTTACACCAATTGGAGCAGCAAGGTATCCCATGGGAAGTTTTCATTACCCATGGTGTTTTCACAAACCCACAACCTCTTCATCTGCAAAGTTTACCATCATCATCTCAACTTACTCCTCCCACACCTCCATCACCCTCCACTAACCATGATTCATCCTCTTCACATGAATCCTCTCCCCAAACAAACCTCCCTCTCTCACCTTCCCCTAAGTCCTCAGAATATGAAGAAATCAGTGACAAGGAAGAAAATGAAAGTCAAGGAGAAGAAAAAAGTGATGAAGAGGAGGAAAGTGAAAGTGAAGAAAGTGAAAATGATGAAGAAGATACTAAAGACAGTGAAGAGAAGGCAGATGAAAGAAGTAATGATAATGGCAATAATAAGGAAGAAATTAGTTAGCCAAAGGGTGAACAAGAAGACCAAAACAGTGAGACAAATGGAGATGAAGAAGCAGATGAAAGAAGTAAAGAAGACAGTGACAAAATTAGTGGTTTGAATGATGAAGAAGGTGACAAAGAAAATAGTGATGGCAAAGAGGAAGAAGACAGTGACCAAGATGAAAAATAATCAAACAAATAATATAGTGATGACGGAGAGGAAGAAAACAATGATCAAGATGAACATGGCAGTCGTGAATAAAGTGATTATGATGATGAAGAGGCAGTTGAAAGTAGTGAAGAAGACAAAGAAGGCCGAGGTAGTGAGCTAGGTAAAGATTAAGAAATAGATGACAACCAAGAAACAAAATAAGATTTTGAGGAACAAAACAGTCAAGATGAAAGAGAAAACAATGACCTAATGACAATGATAAAATGTACAGTGACAATGATGGAGATAGCAGCCAAGAGACAAAGGCAGATTTAGAAGAAGAAGGAAATATGCATGACAGTAAGGAATATTTAAATAGTGAAGAAGGTACAAATGCAAGCAGTGATACAAAGCTAGAGCTTGAAATTTAACATAGTGGGTCAAATAATGAAGAGGAGGACAATCATGAAGATGAGAATGAATCAAGCCATGATGAGGACACCTCTAATCATGACAACACAGAAAATGAAAATGAAAATGATAATGATGTAAGTATGGAAGATGACAATGTAGAGGACATGGAAGAAGATAACAATCATGAAAATCTTGGCAGTGATGCTAGCATGAGAGAATGTGAAAATATCTCTCAAAAAGGCATTCAAGGGAAAAGTGAGGAAGACACACATACATAAATCATCAATGAGAAGACAAACATCCCTAACGTCACCAATGATAAAGGTATTCAAGTGAAACATGTTAAAACTTGTAGTCTCACTTACCAAAGAGGATCAAGGCAAGTGTTTTCTACCTCTAAGAGGCAAGGGGCCTTGCCATCTACTTCAGCTCAAGCATTGGACAAAGGTAAGAAAAAAGAGAAAGAAGAAGAGGAAGATCATGAAAAAGAAAGAGATTTTGAACTAATTCAGATAGACAGTGATGATGAGAATGAAACAAGAATTTAAAACTCTCTCCTCCAAGACAGAAATGCATAAATCAAGGACTTGGAGGGTGAATTATAAATAGCAAAGGATTTCATTCACTTTTATCAAATGAAAAACAAGCAAATGAGTGTCCAACAAGTCATCCATGAAACAAGAACACTCAGCTACCAGAAAGAGGATCAAAGTGCATAGGTGAAATTGGCAGAACTCATGGCCACTTATGAAGAGAGTAGTGATGAGGAGGGTCAAAATAGAAGGAGACCTAGAACTATGGGTCTTAGGAAATCATTGACAAAGTAGAGAGAAGAAGAATCAGCCCAAGTGGAACAACTTTCTCTCCAAGAACTCCTTGCACTATAAATTGAACATGATAAGGAATCATGGCTTGAGAGGGCTAACAAACACCTTGAGGCAAAGTTGGAGAAGGCCAATAGAGACTTGGATCTACAAAGAAGGATGGCTAAACATTATGCTCAAAGAGAACAATTTGCAAGGCAAGATCTCAAAAAGGCCAAAATTGAGATCCAAGCACTAAAGGAGGGAAAGGAACAATCTAGCCTTGGTATTTTGGCTCAAGCTTCTCTACAGGTCTCTCAAGACCCATGAGGCACCTATCTACCAAATTTGGGATAAATTGAACAATTTTTTGTTTTTTGCAAATTCTGAGGCTAGGAGCGCATCACACCCCATGCTATGCTATTTTTAAGCGCATCTTCAGGAGGAAATCCTTGCATTTTTGGATTCCTAATCATGAGAGGAGCATGATCACCAATTTTCAGCTCAATTGGAGTTGTTTTGGTCCCCAAAACGGATAAAAAACACTCGTTTTTCACCATTCTGCCCACTTTTCAGAGCATGTGTTGCACTCCTACCAGTCTTGGCATTTTCACTTTTTGGATAGGCTTCAGAGGTAATATTTAAGAACCAAAGGTATATATAGAAAGTAGACTTCACGGGATTTCCAACGAGCCATCACGGAGCCTTTTACGACATAAGGAAGGCCTTAAAAACATGGATGTAAGAGGACCCATTTTTTCTATTCCTGTGTTGCGCTCCTGGCATGAAAATTTAAATTTGACACATAGTGCTACACTCCTGTGGCTAAAATTTAGAATGTGAGTTTGCAAAGTTTTTGTAGGATTTTTAGAGCCTAAAGATCAATTTAATTGCTAAAAAAGGTAGGAAAGATATTTATTTTAGATATTTTTGTGCCTTGGGCCTTGCAAGGCCTCAAGGACAATATAGATACTTCTGATTAGCCAATAGACTTCTAGATGCTCTATTAGGATTTCATCCTCCTTTATTCTTATATAAAGCATGAGGATTCATTGTAACATTCGGGCTTTTGATGTGTTTAAAAGCAATACATGGTTTTTAGAAGTTGAAGAACAATCTAGTGTTGTGGAGCTTGTGGATGATTTGACTTGGTTGATAATGATGAAGGCTTGCTTGCAGGATTCCTGAGTTTAGTTAATGGTGAATTATCTCTTAGTTTTTCATGTTTTTCTTTTTTTTCATATGTCCCTCTTTCTATATTGCAATAGCTCAGAAGAGTATAGGATGAGAAATGTTGTTTAAGGCACCTCAGTCCTCCTGTTTGCTATTGTCCTCATGTTTTCCTCTACTGGTTTAGTTTAAGGAATTCTCAGTTGCTACTTAGGCCCAACTAAGCTTTTCTATTTCATTATTGGATTAATATTCTATTTTACAAACATGATTCATGGTAAGCCCTACTTGTTTTATGCGATCTAAACTCTGTCTTGAAATCTCTCTTTGATGTATTGATTGATTAGGTTAAGCCAAAGAGGTCTTGTTTCGATCTTGCCCTTTGTACATGTTTATCAGTTTGCCTTAAAGTTCTTTATAGTTTAATGAATGATGTTTAGGCATTCCCTCTTCATTTATTGATGCTATTTGTCTCTTATATATTTTCAAATCTTGAAAGTAGAATCATTGAAGTTAGATAAGTTCTCTTACTTTATTTGTTCCACTGGATTGTATATCTTGAATGAGTATTTGTTTAAAAGTATTGTCATTGAGTAAATGGTGTGCCATATATCATGACTAGTATATTTTGTTTATCAGTATTTAAGATCTCTCTGTTCATAGGTATTTGACAAAGGATTCTTAATTGCCCTTTTCCCTACCTTGGTTCCCAAACTTAATGTCCATTTCACCTCACACATAAACTTTAAAGATCCATTAACTACACTAGATTTTCCCTATGATGTACCCTGATTCATTATTAAGAGATCAATGACTTAATAGACTCCATAGCCCAATTTATTTGATAACCTCTCAGTCCACCTATCCTACTTGATCATCTTACCCCAACCAAAACAAACAACAAACGTACACTTAACAACTAGCCTAAAATCAAACACTTAAAGTAAAAAAATTCATATCCTTCACACATAATAGAGAGAGCCCTCTCTGAGTCCAAGAAGGCTAGGTCCTAGGACTCCAAATACTGGTCTGATTTTACCCTGTGCATTTGGTCTATCAATCTGCTAAATCACGAAACACTAACATAATGGTGATCACGGTGGGACTCTGAGAAAATAACATCCTAAGTCCTTTTTATAATTTCAGAAGCATTCCTGTCAAGTAGTATCTATTGATTTATAGCCACCTCATCGCCACACTAACATAATGGCGATCACAGTGGGACCTTATGAGTTAGTGACAATCTAAGTACCCCTTAGGAGTCCATAATCCCTTGATTAAATATTATCATATGATTTATAGCTATCTCATCACTATCACTAACACAATGGTAATCATGATGCAAAATCTGATGCCAGTGACAATCTAAGTATCCCTTAGGACTTTAGAAACCTTCATCAAATCATAGAGAACTCAAGTTAATAGCCAAAGAGTATAATATGGTTGTCTCACCATCCTAGAAAAATGATGACTCAGCTATAATACACTCTTACAAACCTTAGGACTACATATAGAAACTCAGAAAACCCCAAAACATTCCTAGATTGGCTTCTAGTCAGTAATGGTGGTGGACCATAGACACATATCTTCAAAACAACTAAAAATATCCACCTAGCGACTCCACTAGCCTATAGTAGGCCTTCCGACTTTACTAGTGTCCATAGAATCCTATAGGATTATGCCAAATCAACCTTGAGAAGTCCTGAATCCTAGTCACATAGTCTGTGAGTTTAGAAAACACATAAATAGGTAAAATTTTCAAAAAAGTTCAAAAAATTTCAGACTCTCTAATTTTTTAGTTTGAAATCTGGCTTTGGGAAGAGATAATACCATATCTGATCCAGACCCAAACCCTCCCATTATATTTGACGACCCAGAAATGATTTTGTGGCAAACCTCTGAAACTAGAAACTTAACTAATGTTAGGACCATTCATAAAGCAAGCTCTATACCTGAAAATCTCATAGCCTTGCAGGATCCCCAGTTTGACTTACACCATACAAGAAATATTTTCAGAACCAAGTCACAAAGTAGGATTGACCATACTGACCTTGAGCCCATAGACCTACAGCAGATTCCTAGCGGAGAAGCTTCTCCTTCCACACCACCTAATTTCCAACTTATCCACAACTTTGGCTCCTTTCACCACAAGTCTGCTTAGAATCAGTTTACTGGTCCAAATACTTCTGCCACACCCATTCACACCTCCACTATGCAAACCACTCCATCTCATTTCATAAACCATCTTATTGTAAATCCACCATTAGCTCCCATCATGGCAGCATGGTATGCACCCCTTGTGTTACCACAACCATTGGTACCTTTGCCAAATTATTACCATTCTAGAATCCCTCACTTTACCAGGGATGAATCTACCACTGCCCAACAACATGTAGATAGAATTAATGATGCTTTTTACTACATGGAATTAGAAGAGGAAACCATGAATATGAGGATGTTTGCCCAAAGCTTAGGAGGAGAAGCTAAAAAATGGTTTAATAACTTGACTCCCAACAACATACATGATCTCTCGTCCCTTTGCCAAAATTTCATAAACAAGTGGGAAATCAAGAAAAACCCCCTCTAAATCCTTTCTGAATATAACAATCTTAAGAGGAATACGGGGGAGAGTGTCCCATATTATTGCACCAAGTTTAACAGTGTCTACAATGCCCTCCCACCTCATATGAAACCCCCACTAGGCCTAGCCTTAGCTAAATTCCGAGTATTTTTTGACCTCGACATGGCCTATCAGCTAAGAGAAAGATAGCCCCTAAATTTAGAAGACATGCAAAAGGGAGATATAAGTATAAAGGCCAACTTAATTGAAAAGAGAGCTAGGCTAAGATCAAAAAAGAGGGTAACCTACAAGGATAAAACCATGCCCTCAACCTCTTCATCTGATTCCAAGATTGACAACCTACTTAGAACCATGGAAAGAATGATGGAGAGAATAAGCATAAATGAAAGAACACCTCCTAGGGAAAGCCAACCAAATCCCCCAAAACAGAAAATGAAATCAGAACTATAGAAGAGATCCACCCCAAATCATACAAAGGGAAAGTGATCAACAAATTAGACCACCCTTCCAAGATAACTATGTAGATGAAGGGGAAAGACATATTGAACAAACAGATGAAAATCACCTAAACTTAATAGGCTCTGATAACGAGGGTGATGTCTTTCTCACAGAAGAAGAACAAGGTTTATTCTTCTCGAATCTAGATGAAACAAACCATGAATATTCCGAAGACTACGAGTTAGGATTGGAAAATGCCATAATGGAATTCCATAGGCAATATGACCTTAGAAGCAAGAAAAACCAATACAACTCCAAGAAAAACAACTTAGACACTGCTGTTAGAAAAACCCTCGAAAACATTCTTAAAAGAACAATAGACAATAACAACAACATGGCTAAGAAAACTGATCCTAACAAAGGTAAAATTAGCCAACCAAGTGGTGACACGAGCTGCCCTAGTACCTTTACTAGTGGCCCTGACAAAAATCTTTTGAACAAAGCCCCAAATCAAAGTCAACAAATTGAAAATGTAGAAAAAATTATGGTTGATAAAACTAATGTAAATATGTCTAAAAACAAAGTACCTTTCAGTTTCGAAGAAGAAATTGCTAAAATTAAGATAGCCATACCTCTCACTGAATTGGTAGCTCAGGATATGTATAGGTCCCAAGTTCTAAAAGTTCTAAACATAAGAAATGATACCAATACTTTGAATTTGACAGATGACAAACTAGAGCTGTTATTTGGACACGAAGTAGGTGGAAAATACCAAGAAGGAGGCATTCCCTCTTTCTATGTTAGCCTAAACATACATGACAAAATCCTACATAATGAAATGCTAGACTCTGGTGCCTCTCACAACCTCATGCCAAAGGTAGTGATGGAAAAATTATGCCTAGAAATAACCAGGACCTACAAATATCTGTATTCCTTTGATTCAAGCATAGTTAAGTGTCTGGGCCTAATCAAGGATTTATGTGTAAATTTTACACAAATCCTTGCTAAGAGCCTAGTTATGAACATAGTAGTGGCTGACATCCCTCCCAAATATGGCATGCTTTTGTCCCGATCTTGGGGAGCCAAGCTACTCGGGAACCTCCAACTTGAGACTATAATGAGAATCTCACATGAAATTTATGGTAAGTAGCCTAGAGAGACCTAACTACACACCTATCTATTCCATTCATTCAGACTTAGACCCATTCATCTTGTATAGTGAAAATGAGATTAGTGGAAAAGTAAAAGGATATGAGAAATAACTAGGCCCTCTAGAACACTCACACTCACCCTGAAATGAAGAAAAAGATAACCAAAACTCTTGCAGCCCTAAACAAAAACTTAGTGACAAACATGAACTAGAAACACTTTGGAACATGAGCTCCGATGGCTCATGTGGCAAGGCCAATTTAAGAGTTGGTGTCTGGATACGTAACACAAATGAGGGTCATTGTTATAGATTAGAATTTCAATGTACTAATAACATTGCAAAATATGAGGCTCTCCTCCTTGGTTTACACTTGCTTGAAGACATAGGAGCTAAGAAAATATCAGCCCAAGGAGATTTAAAACTTGTCATTAAACAAATCAAAGGTGAATACACAACCAAGAACCTATTGTATGGTACAACAACCCTCCCCATTTCAAAATTTTTAGAATAAATTTCATTTAGAAATAGGTCCCCTTTTTCTTTTTAAGATAGTAATAAAAGACTTAGAGGAAATCCGATCATTTTGAATAAAACAATAAAAGTTAATTGATTAGAAAAGCATATGTCAAATAACACAAAACACAAAGTGTATATAAACAAATGCATCAATGAAAATTTTCGATCCGATGAAATATAAAGTCTTTTATCGCATCAACATCATACATAAAATATTCATATTGAACAAAGTCCGATGTGATAAAGTAATCGCAATCGCAAATCAGATATATCTTGAAGTTTTACATTTATTGTGAAAAACTCCAACGCGATGTGATTGATAACAATCGCATTTCAGAGGAGCAATGTCATATGTGCTTGTTTTATAAACTCCGATGCGATGGACCTCATCGCTAATCGCAAATCGCAAAACGAAAAAGAAAACTCTTCATTTGATTAATTGCAAAACTCCGATGCAATGCGATTTATCGCAATCGCATTTCAGAGGAACAAACATCATATTCACTCATGTTACCAAAATCCCGATGTAATGGACCCCACAGTAATTGCAATCGCAAATCGTCAACTTAATTAATTTGGAAAGAGCCGATGCGATATACCATCATCGCAATCGCAAATCAGTGGAGATCATGAAATGTTATTTGTTGTCCCTTTTGATAAACTTTGATGCGATTGATACTTAATTTTTACACTGTGCATATGTTATTTATTCATCGCAATCGCAAAATTCAAAAGAAAATTTTTGTATTCTCATTTCAAATTTGTTGATCTCCGATTGTACGTTTATTATTAAATAGAAAATCAAATGAATGATGGTGATCGATTATATTTTGAATGCGTCAGTGTGACTCTTATAGAGGGCATTTATGTTTAAACACGAAGATAATAAATTGAAATCAACAAATACATTTTTTCATATAGTTGTTCCCCTACTTTCATTTTTACCGCGTCTAAAAGCTTTTCTCATTTTCAGAACCACATAACACCCAATCCTTTCGTTCTCCGAGCAAGTGAAACATTACCAGACAACAAAATGTCTAAGAGATCTAAGAAAGAAAAGGCCGCTGCCTCTACAAATTTCGCTGCTATTCCCATAGTACCAAAAGAAAAACCAGCGAAAATTAATCTGGTTACAGACACATCATTCCAAGGTCTTAGAAAAACATCTTGGGAAGATGTATATAACTTGCTTCAAAGAGAAAACCCTAAGGTCACCGAGGTGAATGCGATAGTTCCTAATGAAGACGAATCTGATTCTGACTCTGAGACTCCTCTTAAATACCTTGCAAATTCATTCCTACACAAAATTGCAGCTCGGGAAAACATTTTTCCCTATTATGATGTAATTCGGTGGGTGATAGACAATGACACCATAAAAAACAGGACATATGTTTCAGCTGCTGGAACAATATTTAGGTCTTTCAGAGAAGAGGGTATTAAGGCAATGTACCATCTTCCAAACCCTCAAAAACTCTAAAACAAATCCTTCATTAAAGATTTTTCTACAAGTAATGAGACTCGGTCGGAACTAATCAGAGAATGGAGAAAAGTTCCAGAGAAGAATAAAAATGAATCATCAAGTATGCACTCCGTGGAGTCTCTTTTGGCCACATATTGTTATGCTGCCGCAATGATGTGTAGGCTTTTCAGAAATGATAATTCTGCTAGATTTTCAATCCAAATGGTACCCTTAATCCATTCTACTGTGAATTCTGAAATCATGGAGTGGTCAGTTATCCTTTCAGATAAGATAGCCAATAGAATCCTAGAGTATAGAAAGGATAAAGACACATGAAATACAACCTTGTTTTACTTCTGTGCCTACAGTTTAGATTCCCTATGTTTCAATTCTGAATTTCCCATTATAGGTTGGAAATGGAACCCCCAATATCCTACTCCTATACATATTTATCATAATCTCTTGTGGAAGGTTCATTTTAAAAACCATGTATATAGAATTTGTCATGGTTTTCTGATTCCTGTCTATCAAACCATTTTTAACCAATTTCCTCCCCAGCTTTCTGAAAAAGCTAAGACTGATATACCCCAGATTGGTGACTGGTTTGGAGAAGAGAAATTTACCTATGTAAGAATTTTTGTAGCATTGTGGAGCCCCATATTTTACCACTGTATGTTCCCGACAAACTGTTAGCACAAGAAATTTCCTACCAGCTGACAGTAGAAGGCATGTCAAGGTGTCTAAAGAATAATAAGAAATTGGTATGGCCTACTTTTCCATTTCATTGTGGAGATTATGCTCTTAATAACTTCATACATGTTGAGAAGGAAGTCATCAAAATAAGGGATCTTAAGCTCTCAATAGTCCCATGCAGGCAGTATGACCCGAGAAAAGTAGCATTTGATTTCACAACTTCATTTTCAATCGCTCGGTTTGAGCATGAACCCGATGAGTTTAATGATTTATTTGTTTCTGTTGATAAATTTTCCCAAGTATATAACTTAGCTAAATCCAAGTTTCAGACTGAAGATATGAATAAATTCATGTTGTTTTGAAGTCAGAGACTACTAAAAGCTCCTCTTGACCAATTAAGAATCCATTTGCAAGGAGCTGAAAATATTGAAACAGAGCAGAAGGAAAAAGAAGATGCAGCTAGCAAAGCAGGGAAAGAAGAATCTACCAGCAGAATCAATGTACAGACTGAGAAGGGAATCACAAGAACTAAGCCTGATAAATAGAATGAAAACATTGGCAGCAAGACTGATGTAAATACTGAGAAATGAGAGATAGCTAGCAAGACTAATGTGCAGACTGGGAAAGAAAATATTGGTAATAAGCCAGATAATCAACTTGAAGGAGAAAAGGCCACGGAGAAAGCGGTGGATTCTACTGAATTTATTATTACTTCCCATTTGCTAAGTTAATATGAACAATTTGCTCAGCAAATAGGATCAAAAAATAATCCTGAAGTTGACATTCTAAAAGATCAAGATATGTAAATCATCCCTGAGCATCCTACAAAAGAAATTCCTCCTCTAGATATATTTTATAGTCCTAAGCATAGGGTTGTTGTCAG
Source organism: Pinus albicaulis (assembly GCA_034641835.2). NCBI lineage: Eukaryota > Viridiplantae > Streptophyta > Pinopsida > Pinales > Pinaceae > Pinus > Pinus albicaulis. The sequence goes on along the minus strand of JAXQQM020073163.1, from coordinate 66,611 downwards.
GAAGAAGATGAAGAGAAGAAGAATAGATCAAGAGTCTCTTTCAACATCACAAGTTGAACTTATGAACATTGTCTGGAAAAATACTGAAGTTAATCCTTTAGAGGATCTCACCAAATTATCACAGTATGCAGGCGCCTATAGTGCAGCCACTATAGACAAAGCTTCTGAAGTCTCCCAAATGATGAAACAAAAGGACTCACAGATAGCTATGCTGGAAGAACAAGCAACAAAAAATCAGCAAAAGATAATACAGTTGGAACAACAGTTGCAAGAAGAAGAGCTCAGAGCTAAACAGTTGGAAGAGAAACTTGGCATTGAAAAGAAAAAGATTGATCAACAAGCTTTGAATAAAATTCAACAGTTAAATCAAGAAGTGGCAAAGTTACAAACCTTACTGCAAAATGAAAAAACTGCCAAGGTTGAACAAGAGAAAATATTCCAAGCAAGATTGGACAAATTTAGGGATTATCCTAAATTAGATCAATTTAAAACTGAAGCTCTTGAAATGAACAAACTACTGTCTCAGCAGTTGAATGAAATATGTCAAAAGATTGCACAAAACGAGCCCTTATGTGAAATAACATCATCTCTTATAGACGAAGGAATCAGTCTCAGGCTCGAATTTGATGATGTAGATGAGAAAATTTCTGAATTTCTTTCATGGCAAGATTTAGAGCATGGAAGGAATGCAAATATTCCAAGGATTGAAGAAAGACACAAAGAAATTCTGTTTACTGAAAGGGAAAAGAAATTGATAAAAGGAGAAAGAGAAACGTCAAGAGCCAAAACTATGATGAATAATATAACACAGTTGGTTAATGATAGCTTATATGCCACCAGTTTAATTTCAGATTGTATTCCAGGTAAATTACCAAAGGTAAAAGATACTGATTCTAAGTGGAAGCAAGAATTAGTCAATAAGAATCAGAAAATTAGCAAACTTCAAGGAATTTCATGGGATATCATGTTGACATATCTAATCAAGCCACACAGTAAACAAATGGCAATCAAATTCCTTTCCAATGCCATTAATTACATCATTCTAGATTTTTATGATGCCACGTATACTGGTCAGTTACATTCGAGGCTAAGTCATCTAGTAGAGGTCAAAGATATGCTCAAAATTTGCCACCTCGGCACATTGAATGCAGGAGAAAATCAATGAATCTATTTCATTTTAATATCGCAAGTCTATTTCTAGATTTCCAATGATAGATTGTAGCAATAGTTTTAGTTATTTTGTTTTATTAAGTTTCTATTTAAACCCCTTTCATGCATTTAGAAAGGGTTCCAGAGTTTGTAATATTTTTGACTTGCATGCTACATTTTTGTACTCCATCGAATATTATATTTTTATAAAGGATCACATCTGGTGGTTTATGGCAAATTACCTCTGAGAATTGCATTTTTGTACCTTAGAGTTTGTTTTACATTGAAGCAATGGATCTGGATATTGAATTGCATCAGGAAGAATATCAAGATGAATCTGGTATTTCTATCAATTTACTGTTATTTTTCTTATGTTATGATATATTCTCTTTAAATTTGGTATGATTTATATGTACTTGCTTTACAAATATTATTTATACATATCATTTCTGAATGTATAGAAATATTTATCTTTCATAGTGTATACAAATGATATATAAAATGATGAATGCAATGTGTTATTATAACTCTATTTAATTTCTTAAATAGAGTTATCATTATTTGATACTACATATTTCAGTTAAATTATAATACATTTTCATGTTTATTTGTTCGATTGAAACATTCTTAAAGTTGTATTCATATTTGACACCCGGGTTAGTTTTTAGAATTATTTATAAGTTATAGATTAAATTAGATAGATTATTTCAGTCATTTTAGTTCCATTATCCATTCATACAATTATTCTATCACCAATCCATTTAGTTATTAGGAAACTGGTCCTATAAATCCAGTCGGAGCCACCACACCAAATGGAAAAGGAGCTGTCCTAAGGTACCGACTGGGTGGTTTTCCCCCAATGTTTGAAGTAGTGATTTCGAGGCTTCAACATTTTTGGTGCTAGAAGGAGGGCCTAAGCTATGAATGGCAAGTAAATCTCAATCCACAGGCCATTCTAAGAGAAACTCACCCTCATCACCCTCTTCAATTTATTCTACATCTCAAATCACTAGGGAAGAAATTGATAGAAATATTCAAACACCCACTACTAAAGTCTCAAATCAATGAGATAATCAACCTCCTGAGTCCCCTAAAATACAATATTTAGTTCATAAAATCCAAGGGTTCTCCTTATCATTAGAAAAGTCTGAAATATCTAAAGGTAGTGTTACTTCACAAATTGTTTCTTCCAGACCTCTCACTAGGTCACAAAGTGAAAAACTTGGTATTCCTCCAAAGGAATTTCCTTTACCTAGTAGAGTCAAAAGAAGAAAAACCCCCTTGGAATCAGAGAGTGATATTAGTTCTTCATCGCAAATTCAATCATCTGTTTCCAAAACCTGAACTTATAAAAGCATAGTTATTCCAACAAAATCTTCTTCAAACCCCTCAATTTTTATCCCAACAATGGCACAAGCAGCACCAAGACCCTGGGCTAGACTAGGAGCTATTAATATGCCTACACCTTTACATGATTTACCAGATCATGCTGAAAAATGGCTACCAAAATTCAGTCCTGACCTATGTTGAAACCTTAGTTAAACTAAGAGTGGGGGGTGAATTAGTTTAACACACTCATGAACTTTTAAACTTTCAATTGAAGTTATTTACAATTTAACTTCATGATCAACTTTATATGTGAACAATCTTAATATATGAACAGAAGTGTTAAGATAATGTAACAACAAACTTATTATGAGAGCAGCAAGTATTAAGTGAATTGAATAACCATATCAACACATAAACATCACACACAGAGACAACAAATATAAGTGGAAACCCATAAAGGGAGAAAACCACATCTTATTATTGTTGTGATGCAAATACAAGCTCCAACTCCCTCTCACCACTGATTTTCTGTAGGCACCAACCTCCAGGAGGCTCCAACCTCAATTCTGCAAGCTACAACTTTCAAGGAAGCTCCAACTCCATCACTTTTTCATAAGAGAAACGCTTGCTGATTTACCTTGGATATCAGCTCTATTCTGTACCTTCTTTACTACTATCCTCTAGTCTTCATATCTATCTTATTTATTTCCTCTGCTTCAATTTTTCATTATCATTTCTTTTACCAGCCTATTCATAAATATGTATTCATTTGAATTTTACAGTGGGATTTTTCTTTTGTCCAAAGACGTGCCAATTACTTCACAAACAATGTAAAATCAATTAAAAACAATTTCATTCAGTTACAGTATGAATTTCAAATCAACCCCTTCAACAACTCTGCTCCTTTTATTTTCTCTCTCTATCATTTTTTCGCTATCTCTGTCTTTTTCGTTTTTTTTTTGTTGCATTTTCCCTGCTCATTGCAGTTGTATAATTGTTGTATATACAAAAATATTTTAATACAACACAACCAACTCTCGGCGTTATATTAAAAAACCTTTTTAACAATAGAAAACACCCTTTCGGGCACACTTCCTCATATCAAAGTCTATTGTGTAATGGTTATGACGTATGTTAAACCAACAATAAGTCTCCGCCCAACACACACACACACACACACAGATATATATATATATATATATATATATATATATATATATGTCAACATTTTACCACATATCCAAACCACAACAGTGTAATATTTGTTCGGGACCACATATATAAATTGGTTCTCTTCATTTAACTTCCGGAACAAAACCTTTTGGATCAAATAGTCGGGCCCACCTCCAATGAGTATTATAAATAATCGCTCATAAAACAACAACCCATACTATACTTATTCAAATCAATATTCGAATATTAGAATGAAACCAATTTCATATTCATTTAATTTGACCTCAGTAACTTTGATAGTAATAAAATAGGGTCCCACGTTTACCGGCTTATTCATCAACCTTTCGATTAAATAATTATTCCATGCCTTAATCATTTTTGCATGGCCAAAGGAGATTTGATTCTTATAAATATACATATGGTCAATTAACATTACAAACCCCGAAATCAACAAATACCGAACACAGACCTTGGCCAACCCATATAATTCATATATTAAGGTCCTATATAATCCTTCGATTTTCTTTAAAAACAAAAGCCTGATATATTATATATCCAACCATAATATATATATGTCAACACACATATATATATTCTGATTACCTTTTGCACATTTTATAATACGCCCGCATACAGTTCGTTATACAAGGTTTGGCGTTGTATATATATATCAACATATTATAGTGTTCGAGCCCACAATACTTATAACACACCATCATAAATCATCGTGCCATCCAACGACTGTAGATTCATCGCGCTACCAGCCTTCAATCCAACGAAAATCGTGCAATGTTGCGCAAATCAGATGCACAGATGTTAATCGTTCTAACCCACGCAATGAACCGGTCCCACTCGTTAACTTACCCCTTGCATCCAACGGTCATGAACTTATCACTCCTTCAATCTCAATCCAAAAATCCTTAATGAGTTTTGCATTTTTTATTGATACAAACGTTAACACTTTAAAATTGCCTGATAAACGTTGTTTTGTAAAACCACTTTAGGACACGTGTCGATTAAAGACATAGATCATGTTCGAAATGTGAAATCCACTTACCACTTTAAACATCGCGCGATACTTCCGGTTTTCTCACGTCTAGTTTTACTGTTCACGTTCAGGGTTCCGCTTATATTCATGGTTCCGCTTCATCAAATTTAACTCTGTGGTTTCATTAACATGCTCTATTGTATATTTGTTCTTAATATAGGGTAACTACTTCCACAATTAATTACTCTTTGACCTAAACAGAGTTTAGGGCAGGATTAGATATGTTCAACATTTGGGTGCTGCCATTACTTATGTTCTCCACCCAAAAGGAACCAAATCTCATTTGATCCAATCGAGTCTTTCTCACCAGATTTCTATGCAGACAATTTGTGAACAACCCATGTATTCAAATGCGTGCCATACACGGTAGCTATTTGTAATAAAGGTACCTCCTCTGGCATTAATAACTCAACCGATTATGATTCACTTCTGTTGATTTCAACACTGGAAATAGAAGTCGATGCCAGGCCATTTATATGAAGATTTAATGTGTTTAAATAGACAGGGTCCACTATTTCATATGCCGAAATCATAGGGTAAACCTCGCTAGTTCCTCTGGGTTCCACATAGCCAATTTCATCAGTCACATGTAAAATCCCAAATTGACCCCTTACACAGAGCTTTCACTGCGCACAAGTTCTCACATAAATTCTTATCGAAGGTTAAGCCAAAAATGTCTATATAATGTTGAAACAATTAATTTCATCTACACAATGAAATTTACTTACAGTACTCTTCCTGTCCTTGGCCTGATCTTCAGAATGGATGACCCCTTCGACCTCCTATTCTGTTCCTAGCTCTTCAGGTCTATGAAGGATTATTCATACAAACTTGATGTCCCTTCTCTAGCTCTGCCTTTGAACAGGATATGGATTTTCTTCAATTATCTGCATAACACCACAAAACCCTGATAATTGCACACCACAGCATCATAGACCCAGAATAGCTCTCTGCTCCAATTCCCTGCTGCCTCTGCTACCTTTTTGTTGCCCTGCCTGCCTTGCTTCTCTCTTTGCCATCAATGACAACATTTCCAACAACCTAAACATACCAGCTAAAGAACACATCAATAATTTTGTGCTTGCTGTAAATTTAAATGGAGTTGAACATGAAGTTTTTGTAGTCAGGTTATTCCCCTATACTTTGCAAGGGGCAGTAGGATCCTGATATTTTTCATTACCTTCAGGATCTATTACAAGTTGGGATATTTTCCCAAATCATTTCTTGACCAAATTTGGAGATGACAGATCCATAGCTACCCTAATCAATGATCTCTCCAATTTGAGGATAGAACCCCAAGAACCCATCAAATATTTTAATTCTCGATTCAACAAACTTTTGAATAAAATCCCTACAGATTAAAAACCTAGTGAGCAGGTTAGAAGTGAATGGTATATAAATTCTTTGCCCTCGAACATAGCAATTTTTGTAGATAGAGCTGAAAAACATACTTTAGTAGAAAATATGAAATAATATATTGTAGTTGAAAAATAGATTATTGCTCTAGATAAGAAAAACGCTATTGAAGAAAGAAAATCCAAGAAATTCAGCTTTAAATATGATTCAAAGATGAAGACACCTAGAGACCCATATGACATGGAATGCTTACAGAAATTTCTCAAAACCATGTCTAATGAGATGGTTGATATTAAAAAGAAAGTAGCATAGACATCTACCAAAAGACCATTCAGAAATTTCAAAAGAACACAAGCTGAATCTAAACCTCCCAATTCAATCTCCAATGCAGAATCAGAAGAGGAGGAAGAAGAAGATACTCCTCCAGTATTATATGAAGAAGAAGAAAAAGAGGAAATATCTGAATTACATGGGATGTGGGATTTCATTCTCCCTAACTCGAACAGTGAACACGAAGCCATGCCTGTAAGTACAAGGAGTAAATCTACAGCGGAACCTGCTCAATCTATTCCTAGAAGAAAAGTACAACTCCAATTACCAAATACAAATCCCCTGTAAAGAAAACTTCTCCCTTACCCACTCAAAATTAGCCATCATCTTCTAATCCTCTTACATCAATACCTAAGACTCTAGTGGTATCAGATCCTATGGATTATAACATTGTTGAAGACATGAAGAAGACTAGAGTGAATAGTTCCTTACATGAACTCAACAAACTTAAACATCAACAGAAGCTGCTATTAAAAGAATTAAATGCAACACCTATTGCTCCTCTACCAAGCGGTGTAGTTCCCAAAGCAACTAAAGGAACATGTAAGCCACCAGATAAAGTGGATGCCACTAATACTATTCTTATTGGAGAAAGATAAAATTCTCAAACACTTCCTTTTCTTTTGACTTATGAAATCTATAACAAGAATTTTCATAATTGTTTGATAGATTCACTAGCATCCTCTAATATAATGCCTACTTCAGTTTGTGAAAAATTTAATATTCAACCAAAAAATTCTGCAGTTCACATTGTTCAATTGGATCACTCTAAAGTTCAAGTTGTAGGAGAAATCAATTCAGTTACTATTCGATTAGCTTCTAATCCTAGAATTGTCCAAAGAATTGTTATTCTGATCACAGATATTCCTGAATTCTATGGATTAGTCTTAATCAGGGATTGGTCTGCCAAGCTTAATGGTTATATCACAACTGATTATTCACATATGTGGCTTCCCTACAAAGGGAAACCAAATAAAATCAAAATTGAGTGAGAAAAACACATGATGCATACTGTGACAGAATTTGAACGAGCAAATGAACCCGTAGCTTTTAATAACAAAATTCTTGGAGGTTATTCTGCTGAATCATTCCTTGGGAATTTCATAGTACCATAATCACCCTTTTCTGTAAATACTTTTATTTCGCAAATTGAAAATTTTTCACAATCTGATTCTTCTAGAATTGTTAATGTTTCTCATACATCTATAGACAAACCTATAGATAAGCCTTTATTTTGGTCATTATATTTCGATGGATCAAAATCTAGTGATGGAGCAAGAGCATGATGCATTTTAATTGATCCAGATGGAGAGAAAACCATGCTGTCATGTAGACTAGAATTTGAGTACACAAACAATAATGCAGAATATGAAGCCTAGATCCAAGCGCTTTATAAAGCAATAGGGTTAAATGACAAATACTTGAAAGTATATGGGGATTCTGAAATTGTCATAAGACAAGTAAGGAATACTATCCATTGTCTTTCAGGTCATCTCAAACGTTATCAAACCATTGTGCAAGACCTTACCACTCAATTTTTAGCATTCAACATCTTTTCTATCCCTAGAACTCAAAATACATCAGCTGATTTGTTAGCTAATGTTGCATCCAAACTCCTCCCTGCTAAAGATTACAGTCCTAATAGATTTTCAGTCGAATTAATCTTTCGACCATCTGTTCCTGATAATATCACAAACTGGAGAGTATTCTATCATGATGAAGATATATTGAATTTCTTGACTTCAGAGAAATCCTACGATGAACAAATTATTGATGAAGATGATCACGATCTTCAAAATACCTCAAAAAGTAATGAAAAACCTATTCCTAAATCTATTGTTAAACTTGAAGACCTATATGATATAAAAGACAGATTCAAGAAAGTTACTAATGCTAAACTTCAAAGTTCTACTTTGAAGTTTGAATTAGTAAATTTTGCCTCTGACTCCAAACCTCAAAATGTTAATCTAGGACTCGAGTTAACTCCAGAGGAGAGAACTCATTTCATCAAACTTCTGAGTAAGTATAAAAATGTCTTTGCTTGGAATTATGAGGACTTAAAAACTTATGATACTTTTGTTATTCAACATACAATTCCAATGCTTTCTGATGTCAAACCTGTTCAACAGAAGTTAAGAAAAACTCATCCAAATCTTGAAAGTCAAATCAAGGCAGAACTCAATAAAATTTTAAAAGCCAAAATCATTTTTCCTGTAAGGCATTCTAATTGGGTTTCCAACATGGTACCTGTCAGGAAGAAGAATGGATATATTAGAATCTGCATTGATTTTAGAAATTTAAATAGGGCATGTCAAAAGGATAATTTCCCATTACCAATAATGGAACAAATACTTCAAAAAGTATATGGTTTTGAACTCATGTCCCTTCTTGATGGTTTTTCAGGCTATAACCAAATATTGGTACATCCAGATGATAGGCTGAAAACAACTTTCAAAACCAAATGGGGAACCTATGCTTACCAGAAAATTCCTTTTGGTTTAATAAATGCAGGAGCTACTTTCCAGAGAGCCATGGGTATAGCATTTAAGGGTCTGATTAATAGATTAGTTGTTAGTTATCTTGATGACATAACAATATTTTCAAAGAAAAGATCCAATCATCTGCATGACTTGGGACAAATATTTGAAATATGTAGAAGATTTGGTATTTCTTTAAATCCAAAGAAGTCCTTCTTTTCTCTTAATGAAGGAAAAATCTTAGGGTTTGTTGTGTCAAAATATGGTATATATATTGACCCTGACAGAGTGAAAGAAATTTCTAATATTTCTATACCTCATAACAAAAAATCCATGCAATCATTTCTAGGGAAAATCAATTTTGTAAAAAGATTCATTCCTGATTTTTCTCAAATTGTTTTACCTATGCAGAATGTGATTAAGAAAAATTTAGAATTCAAATGGGGGTATAAAGAGAAGGAAGCCTTTGAAACAATAAAAAATGCAATCATTAATGCACCTGCATTGAATTCCTGATTTTTCTAAAGATTTTATTTTGTATACCTTGGCTACTGAAACATCCTATGTTGCGGTTTTAACACAACTCAATGATCAACAAGTAGAAGCACCAATTTATTTCTTTAGCTCAAACCTGCAAGGAGCTGAGCTTAATTATTCTGATGTAGAAAAACAAGCCTTTGCTATGTTTAAATCAATTAAACATTTTAGACCTTTCCTCCTAAAGACACATACAAAAATTATTGTCCCATTCTCTGTAGTGAGACAATTTTTAATTCAAAAAGAAGTAGGAGAAAAGAGAGCTAACTGGGTAACAACTTTGCAAGAGTATGATATTGATATTAAACTAGCCAAGATTATTAGAGGACAATGTTTTTGCAAATTGTTAGCAGGAGCTCAAAACATACCAGAACATCAAGATCAAGCTAATATCGTCCAAGAAAATCAGACAAGTTTTATAGATTCTGAGTCTCAATATGTTGATCTGATCTTCTACTTGAAAAATGGGTATGCTCCTTCTAACCTCATCTATAAAAAAAAACGTGCTCTAAGATTAAAATCTAAACATTATGAAATCATTGATGATGTGTTATTCACAAGAAATTATGATTCAATTCTGTTAAGATTTCTTGAAAAGACTGAAGAAAAAAAGGTATTGTACGCATTGCATGATGGACCAGCAGGTGGACATTTTGGAGGTGATACCACAGCTCACAAAATAATCCATGCTGGATATTATTGGCCTACAATTTTCAAAGATACACATGATTATGTGAGGAAGTGCGAAATTTGTCAAATTGCTAGTGGAAGACAAAGGAAGCCAGCTTTTCCTTTACAACCAGTAAACATTGAGCAACTATTTGAGCAATGGGGGCTTGATATTATTGGTGAAATGGTACCTCATTCTTCCAAAAAACACAGATACATCCTTACAGCAACAGATTACTTCACAAATTGGGTAGAAGCAATTCCTTTAAAGGTAGCCAATTCTGATGCAATTATTGATTTCATCGATCAATTCATCATTACCAGGTTTGGTGTACCGAACGTTCTTGTCTTTGACAATGCATCTTATTTTTCTGGAAAAAGTATAATGAAATTTGCAATCAAAAGATGTTTCAAATTGAAATATTTAGCAAATTATTATCCACAAGGTAATGGTTTAGCTGAATCTACTAACAAAAATCTCATCAAAATCATTAAAAAGACCATTGATCAGAATCAAAAGAATTGGCACAAGTCTTTAATCGTTGCATTATGGGCTGATCGTATTACTCATAAAGCTTCAATAGGAACTTCACCTTTCAATTTAGTTTATGTAAAAGAAGCTTTGATACCATCAAATCTAGCTCTCCCATCATTAGCTCTAGTGAAATTTATTGAAGAGAATCCTTCATCATCTATTCAGTTGAGATTTGATCAAATTCTTAAATTAGAAGAAGATAGAGAGAAAGAAAAAAATATTCATGAAAAACATCAGCAGCTTGTAAAATATTCTTTTGATTCAAGTTCCACCGGATCCAAAACTTTGCAAATTGGTGATCTTATTTTGAAATGGGATAAAGCACATGAAGATAAGGGCAAGCATACCAAATTTCAAAAAATGTGGCTTGGACCATTTCAGATTGCTGAAAAGATAGGATCATATACATTATTACTGCAAGACTTAACAAGAAAGAGAGAATCTCTTTCTGTCAATGGGATTTTTTTAAAGAAATTATTTTCTTAAGGAGGTAACCCCTTCTTACCTGTACATATTATTTTATGCAATTTTTGTTTGTTTTGTAAATAAAGGTTGTTAATAGTCTTTAATTGACTTTTTACTATTTGAAAAATATCTTCAAAGAAAATATTATAAATACTTATTTTATGTAAATAAGAATTTTTATAGAAATTATTACAGTTTTGGATATTTTAAAATAAAATGTTAAACTTTGAAAGTTTGTTGAAAATATTTGCATGATCTTTTGAAACCTTGAGAAAAATATAAATCATTATAAGTTTATTAAGCAGAGAAAGGTTATCCATAAAAATTAAAGACTTTTCCAAGCTTTGGCATTCAAAAAAACTCTGAAAATTGTCATCCATTGATTCTTAAGGATAAAATCATTTCACCTCATCCATTAAGATTGTGATTTTTTAGAATGTAATTCTAAGAAATTATATGTCAAAATTAAGAGATAAGAGGTCTCATCATGAGCCTGCTTACCATGATCATAAGAAGCAATAAAACTGACATTACCAACACTGCATACCAAAACAGGGTAATGGATTATAATTATAAGACAAGGGGTCTCATCACGAGCCAAATTGTTTAGTTTGATTACAACTAGTGAATGGCATTGTTATTAACTGGCTACCAAACCAGAATAATGGCTTTTAAATTAAAATAAAAAGAAGAAAAACATAAGATAAAATGTCTTATGAATTTATCTTTTAAAGAATTATAATCTTAGTTGGATGGGACAATGAATGGTTAATGGTTAAAAGGTAACCCTGTCGAAACTATGAACGTTTGTAGGCAACAGAGGCAATGCCTATGAAAATAGAGTAAAACACAAAAGCTAAAATTGGAGGAGTCCCCTACTTTATTATTATCAACCAATCAAAGCTTGAGAGAACCCAAAAATGTTTTTATTTTTGAGGAATTAGAAAGAAATTGTAAGTGATTTTTTATTCTTTTTCAAAGTTAGATTTTATTTAAAAATTTCTCTAGGATAGTCTTCATTATCTTTAAAAAAAATTTCTTGCTAGAAATATAGTATTCATTTTATTTTTCAAAGATAACTGTTTCTTCCAGTGAATTGCCAATTGTTGTACGGTACAACAACCCTCCCCATTTCAAAATTTTTAGAATAAATTTCATTTATAAACAGGTCCCCTTTTTCTTTTTAAGATAGGAATAAAATACTTAGAGGAAATCCGATCATTTTGAATAAAAAAATAAAAAGTTCATTGATTAGAAAAGCATATGTCACATATCACAAAACACAAAGTGCATATAAACAAATGCATCATTGAAAATTTCCGATCCGATGAAATATAAAGTCTTTTATCGCATCAACATAATACATAAAATATTCATACTGAACAAAGTCTGATGCGATAAAGTAATCGCAATCGCAATTCGAATAAATCTTGAAGTTTTACATTTATTGTGAAAAACTCTGATGAGATGCGATTGATCGCAATCGCATTTCGGAGGAGCAATGTCATATGTGTTTGTTTTATAAACTCTGATGCGATGGACCTCATCGCTAATCACAAATCACAAAACAAAAAAGCAAACTCTTCATTTTATTAATTGCAAAACTCCGATGAGATGCGATTTATCGCAATCGCATTTTAGAGGAACAAACATCATATTCACTCATGTTACCCAAATCCCGATGTGATGGACCCCATAGTAATCGCAATCACAAATCGGAAACTTAATTCATTTGGAAAGAGCCAATGCGATATACCATCATCGCAATCGCAAATTGGCAGAGATCATGAAATGTTATTTTTTGTCCCTTTTAATAAACTCCGATGTGATTAATACTTAATTTTTACACTTCACATATGTTATTTATTCATCGCAATCCCAAAATTCAAAAGAAAAGTTTTATATTTTCATTTCAAATTTTTTGATCTTCGATTGTATGTTTATTATTAAATAGAAAATCAAATGAATGATGGTGATTGATTCTATTTTGAATGCGTGAGTGTGACTCTTATAGAGGGCATTTAAGTTGAAACATGGAGATAATAAATTGAAATCAACGAATACATATTTTCATATAGTTGTTCTCCTCATTTCATTTTTACCGCATCTAAAAGCTTTTATCATTTGAAGAACCACAGAACACCCAATATTTTCGTTCGCTGAGCAAGTGAAACATTACCAGACGACAAAATGTCTAAGAGATCTAAGAAAGCAAAGGTCATTGCCTCTGCAAATTTCTCCTCTATTCCCATAGTACCAAAAGAAAAACCAGTGAAAATTAAGCTGGTTACAGACACATCATGCCAAGGTCTTGGAAAAACCTCTTGGGAAGATGTATATAACTTGCTTGAAAGAGAAAACCCTAAGGTCACTGAGGTGAAGGCGACAGTTCCTGACAAAGAAGACTATGATACTAACTCCAAGACTCCTCTTAAAGCCCTTGAAAATTCATTCCTCCATAGAATTGCAACTCGGGCAAACATTTTTCCCTATTATGATGTAATTCTGTGGGTGATAGACAATGTCACCATAAAAAACAGGACATTTGTTTCAGCTACTGGAACAATATTTGGGTCTTTTAGAGCAGAGGATATTAAGACAATGTACCATCTTCCAGACCCTGAGAAAATCTACAACAAAGCCTTCATTAAGGATTTTGTTGCAAGTAATGAGACTCAGTCGGAACCAATTAGAGAATGGAGAAAAGTTCCAGAGAAGCATAAAAACAAATCATCAGGTATGTACTTCGTGGAGTCCCTTTCAGACCCATATTGTTATGCTGCCACGATGATGTGTAGGCTTTTAGGAAACGATAATTCTACAAGATTTTCAATCCAAATGGTACCCTTAATCCATTCTGTTGTGAATTATGAAATCATGGACTGGTCAGTTATCCTTTCAAATAAGATAGCCAATATAATCCTAGAGTATAGAAAGGATAAAAACACAGGAAGTACTAACTCATTTTACTTCTGTGCCTACATTTTAGATGCCCTATGTTTCAATTCCGAATTTCCCATTCTAGGTTGGAAATGGACCACCCAAGGTCCTAATCCTATACATATTTATCATAATATCTTATGGAAGGTTCATTTTAAAAACTGTGTATATAGAATTTGTCACGGTTTTCTGATTCTTGTCTATCAAACCATTTTTAACCAATTTCCTCCCTGGCTTTCTGAAAATGCTAAGACTGATATATCCCAGATTGGTGACTGGTTTGGAGAAGAGAAATTTACCTATGTCAGAGTTTTTGGGAGCATTGTGGAGCCCCATATTTTAACCCTGTATGTTCCCGAAAAATTGTTAGCACAAGAAATTTCCTACTAGTTGACAGTACTAGGCATGTCAAGGTGTCTAAAGAATAATAAGAAATTGATGTGGCCTACTTTTCCATTCCATTGTGGAGATTATACTCTTAATAAATTCATACATGCTGAGAAGGAAGTCATCAAAATAAGGGATCTTAAGCTCTCAACAGTCCCAGGCAGGCAGTATGACCCGAGAAAAGTAGCATTTGATTTCACAACCTCAGTTTCAATCGCTCGATTTGAGCATGAACCCGATGAGTTTGATGATTTATTTGTTTCTGTTGATAAAATTTCTCGAGTCTATAACTTGGCTAAATCCAAGTTTTAGACTGAAGATATGAATAAATTCATGTTGTTTCGAAGTCAGAGACTACTAAAAAATCCTCTTGACCAATTCAGAATCCATTCTCAAGGAGCTGAAAATATAGAAACAGAGCAGAAGGAAAAAGAAGATGTAGCTAGCAAAGCAGGGAAAGAAGCATCTACCAGCAGAATCAATGTACAGACTGAGAAGGGAATCACAGGAACTAAGCTTGATAAATAGAATGAAAACAATGGCAGCAAAACTGATGTAAATACTGAGAAAGGAGAGATAGCTAGCAAGACTAATGTGCAGATTGGGAAAGAAAATATTGGTAATAAGCCAGATAATCAAATTGGAGAAAATACCACGGAGAAAGCCGTGGATTCTACTGAAGTTATTATTAATTCCCATTTACTAAGTCAATATGAACAATTTGCTCAGCAAATAGGATCACAAAATAATCCTCAAGTTGACATTCTGAAAGATCAAGATATGGAAATCATCCCTGAGCATCCTACAGAAGAAATTGTGTTGAAATTAGAAGATATTCCTCCTCTAGATATATCTTATAGTCCTAAGCATAGGGTTGTTGTTAGGAAGCAGAGGAAGAGAAGAAGAATAGATCAAGAGTCTCTTTCAACATCACAAGTTGAACTTATGAACATTATCTGAAAAAATACTAAGGTGAATCCTTCAGAGGATCTCACCAAATTGTCATAGTACGCAGGTGCCTATAGTGCAGCCACTATAGAAAAAGATTCTAAAGTCACCCAAAGGATGAAACAAAAGGACTTACAGAACAAGCAACAAGAAATCAACAAAATATAATATAGTTGGAACAGAAGTTGCAGGAAGAAGAGCTCAGAGCTAAACAGTTGGAAGAGCAACTTGGCATTGAAAATAAAAAGATTGATTAACGAGCTTTGAATAAGCTTTAGCAGTTAAATCAAGAAGTGGAAAAGTTACAAACCTTATTGCAAAAATGAAAAAACTGCTAAGGTTGAACAAGAGAAAATATTCCAAGCAAGATTGGACAAATTTAAGGATTATCCTAAATTAGATCAATTTAAAACTGAAGCTCTTGAAACGAACAAACTATTGTCTCAGTAGCTGAATGAACTATGTCAAAATATGGCACAAACTGAGCCCTTACGTGAAATAACATCATCTCTTTTAGATGAAGGAATCAGTGTCTGGCTCGAATTTGATGATGCAGATGAGAAAATTTCTGAATTTCTTTCATGGCAAGATTCAGAGAAAGGAAGGAATGCAATTCTTCCCAGGATTGAAGAAAGACACAAAGAAATTATGTTTACTGAATGGGAAAAGAAATTCATAAAAGGAGAAAGAGCAACATCAAGAGCCAAAACTATGATGAATAATATAACATAGTTGGTTAATGTTAGCTTATATGCCACCAATTTAATTTCAGATTGTATTCCAGGTAAATTACCAAAGGTAAAAGAGACTGATTGTAAGTGGAAGCAAGAATTAGTCAATAAGAATCAACAAATCAGAAAACTTCAAGGAATTTCATGGGATATCATGTGGACATATCTAATCAAGCCACACAGTCAACAAATGGCAATCAAATTCCTTTCCAATGCCATTAATTACATCATTCTAGAGTTTTCTGATGCCATGTATACTGGTCAGTTACATTCGAGGCTAAGTCATCCAGTAGAGGTCAAAGATATGCTCAAAATTTGCCACCTCAGCACATTGAATGCAGGAGAAAATCAATGAATTGATTTCATTTTAATATTGCAAGCCTATTTCTAGATTTTCGATGATAGATTGTAGCAATAGTTTTAGTTATTTTGTTTTATTAAGTTCCTATTTAAACCCATTTCATGCATTTAGAAAGGGGTCCGGAGTTTGTAATATTTTTGACTTGGATGTTACATTTTTGTACTCCATCGAATATTATATTTTTATAAAGGATCAAATCTGGTGGTTTATGGAAAATTACCTCTGAGAATTGCATTTTTGTACCTTAGAGTTTGTTTTACATTGAAGCACTGGATCTGGATATTGAATTGCATTAGGAAGAATATCAAGATGAATCTGGTATTTCTATCAATTTACTGTTATTTTTCTTATGTTATGAGATATTCTCTTTAAATTTGCTATCATTTATATGTACTTGCTTTACAAATATTTATTTATACATATCATTTCTGAATGTATAGAAATATCTATATTTCATAGTGTATACAAATGATATATAAAATGATGAATGCAATGTGTTATTATACCTCTGTTTAATTTCTTAAACAGAGTTATCATTATTTGATACTGCATATTTCAGTTAAATTATAATACATTTTCATGTTGATTGGTTTGATTGAAACATTCTTAAAGTTGTATTCATATTTGACACCCGGGTTAGTTTTTAGAATTATTTATAAGTTATAGATTAAATTAGATAGATTATTTCAGTCATTTTAGTTCCATTATCCACTCATACAATTATTCCATCACCAACCCATTTAGTTATTAGGAAATTGGTCCTATAAATCCAGTTGGAGCCACCACACCAAATGGAAAAGGAGTTGTCCTAAGGTCCCGACTGGGTGGTTTTCCCCCAATGTTTGAAGCAATGATTTTTGAGGCTTCAATAGAACCCAAGATTAAGAGAGTACATAAATGCAACCCTATACCTCCTCAAAACTTTCGAGAAATATGAGCTCACTTACATTCTTAGAGCCCAAAATAGCCTCGCAAATGAGCTCGCCTTTGCTGCTAGCAATTACCAAATACCACCTGTTAGACTCCTATACCAATAGGTGTCATTTTTCATGATTGTCTTATTGAACTATGAAATATTTTCAAACCTTTTTCTTGTGCAAAGGTGTTCCATATTCTTAAAAAATTTAAAAATTTAAAAAATGTAAAGAGGGTATACCCTAAAAGAAAAATCAAAGGGTAAAAAGAATAAAATGGTCAAAAAATGAAAGAAATGAACCCCAAACAAAAATAGACCGGGAAAGTGTGCAAGTCTAAATGCCACTACTATTTCATTTTCTGTAATAAGCAATTGTGTGCAGCTTGTCAAAATTTTGCCACAATTTATGAAGAGTCAAACTGTTTAAACTTGACTCATTCATTTTTCAATTTCGTGTTGTATAATAGAGAATAAATATCTAACCAAACAGTTTAATATTGGTAGATAAGTAGATAGGTAGAGTTAATAAAAGGTGCTCAACAGTTTAATCTGAGCCATTGGATGTAATAAGTGTAGAAATAGATAGATTTGCCATGTAAAAGAAAAGAAGATTGATAAGGGTTTGCTAGTTCAAATGCACCCTAATAAAGAAGAGAAAATGTTAGGGTAAGATAAGTAGGGTAGGTAGATGGCATTACAAATTCTTATGTGATGAATGATGGCCTTAAAATTTTTGTAATCTTTTACTTTCATCACAAAGTACAAAGGAAGAACACCACATTGGCAGAATTTCAGAACACAGCAAGGTCAAAATCATTAACTTACCATCTCAAATTTTTCCCTAACAATTTACTAATTTCCCTTAAGTGCTAAGGAATTTGAAGATTAAAGGGGCTCAAGGCATTTCCTTGACTTTTGGAGGGACCGGACCCTCGGCCCAATGATTGGAGAAAACATTAGTATTTAAAAATATTCATCTTCATACTCATTCATTCATAAAAATCTTTTCCTAAGTAAAATCTCATTTTATTTAGGAAAAACATGCAATGATCCATAAAAAATCCATCTCATGTTAATTTCTAACTTTATATATTAAATCCTTATTGAAATAACATTTTCCTATAGTATATAACTCCTCCTATATAATAACCCAAAAACCCATTTATTATAAGTTTTAGCCAAAGTTAATTAAATCATAGATGATCAAATAAAAATCCCACATTACAAACCCTTTGGCTAAAATATATCCGTATATATTAACTCCGCCCCTATGGTAAATAAATTTTATTGATTTATTACCATATAATAAAAACATACGAAAAAGATTTAAGCATGTGTTTTATATGTTTAAAACGGAAAAAATAAATAAACCCGAAATTTTAAAACCATTTGTAACCCTGACCCTTTATAAACCAACGAGATTAATTAATCACCTGGATTAATTAAATAAGCCAATCAAATCCTGCCCGAAATAATTAATTAACGTTAATTATATTGAACCCTCGCACATTAACACTCCGCCATCTCCCTGTTATATCCGCCGTTAGATCAACCCGCCCATGATCGATGGCTCGCATCAATTCCGCTACCCATCTTCCGTCCGGAAGATAACTCGCGAAATCAAAGTGGTTTTTAAATAGTGCCCGGGCCACGTGTCTTTCAATCTATGGAATCGCTGCCGATTCGCATAAAACTGCTTCCCCTCAAAAGCGGTGCGGAATAAAACTGCTTACCACTGTTTCCCCCGTGACTCACCTCCCGTACGCGCTGATGTCATCCCCTAAAATAATAAAATATCCCGCCCCCCCCCCCCGTCTGATTTTGTAAATAAAACAGAAACTCGCGCATTTTTTCATTATTCTGTGTACTGAAAGTGACTGCGCCCTCCATATTGAGAAATTCAAAAAATCTACTGTCAACTGCTATTTAACCGAATTTTGGTTGAAGACCTCTTCTAGTCCAGTTTCCCAGCAATCATCCACAGTCAGCTTGCACCTATTAATCACAGTTTTTCCTCTAAAACAGGTATTTACTCCATTTCGCCCTGAACTCTAAAAAAAAAACTCAGCTTTCCTTGTTTTTTCACTAAGACAGTGTTAAAGTCGATTGCTAGTTCATTCCTTGATCCTAAAGACTGTAAGTTATATTCCCTAACTTGCAATTATACCCGTTTCCCTATCGAAATCTGTAATTCTGCCAAATTTCATAAAAACCCCCGAATTTCCATCTTTGAATACACAAGAACCAAGAATGGAAGTTCCTGTAGCCTTAAATGTTGCTCCATTGAGCGCCCCTCATAGAGAATTGGAATATTTTCCATTAGTGGATAAAGATTTTCAGATCAAAGACTTAGTTTTCAGTGAAAGCCCCCTTCAAATTCATTGTTGCTGCAGAGATAATTATTTGAAAGGCTTGGACGTTATTGGGTTATGGGAATCTAATTTCCCGAGATACCTTTTACCCTCAGTCCATATCTTTCCTGAAATTATCCATTTTTGCCATGCTAATTATGATCCAATTCAGAGAGCAGTTTTATCCCCAAACCAGAATGCCCTTTTCCCTATTACTGCTCAGTCCATCAATGATATGCTCCATTTTGAACCTGGTCAAAACCTCACTCCCTTGCTCATTGTAGAATTTCTTAAAAAATCTACCCAGTTGTCCCCTGAAGAGGTAAAACGCATCTGTCAGACTTTCATGTTACCTGAACATCAGCCGAAGGGCCCACCTCCCTATGTTAGTGCCTTTTTTACTGAAATGGGCCAGATCATCCTGAATATGATTTCTTTTATCATGGGCTTTAATACTAGTGAGTATGTTGATGAGTTAAATCTAGTATTATTGTCTATCTTCACTCCTGGATAGCCTCCTGCTGTCAAATATGACTTTGCATCTTACATAGCCAACAAAATCCATGATCAATTCATGAGATTAGAAAATGAGAAAGTCTTCAAATATTCCTCTGTCATCTATCACCTCATGATATATTACCAGTCTAAAAACTTTCCTTTCCATGTTCAAAAGCTCAATGTCCAAGGAAATCCCAGGTCTGTCATATTTTGGTCAGCCATCACCCACAATTCCAGAGATTCTCCTTATTCCTATAATGAATTCATTGATCTGTTTATACACCCTGCAACTACCTTGTTGACAGGAGTTCCTCCTCCAAGACTCTGCAATGAAATTAAGAAAACTCTGCAACTTTCAAAACATTACAAAATTGGTGATTGGTACTTGTACCAAAATTATACAGAAGTCAGAATATATGGATGTGAATTATGTCCATTTAAATTGCCAAAGTATGTGCCTATGAGACTTTTTGCTTTAGAGTATTTCAGGAAAATGAATAACTCTGATATTATTCATTTTTGTAATGCAAAGAAGAAATCCCAACTCCGAATCAAAGGTCAATTAGGTCCATTTATATGCAATTCTAGGGAGGTTGGACAAGAAGTTGAGAGAATACTAGAAGACCATTTCAAATTGCAAAAGAGTTTCTACTGGGCCCCTTATGACCCATTCGGCTTCATTTGTGAAAAGAAAATGAAAAATAAATCAGCACCTTACATCCATCATAGGATTCCAGAAGTTGAACAATATGCTAATAAAGATGAATGGGTGGAGGGAACATTAATTGAACAGGATAGTGAAGAAGTCAATATGGACAATGTAATGAAAGATCTTGGAAAAATGATTGACCTAGAATTTTTTGGGCAAGTGCAGGTACCATACATTGGTTCGTCTTCAGCAGGGAATTTTCAACAGAATTTACAGGAAAACATTCCATCAATTGCAGTTGAATCCAAAGGAAAAGAGAAAGAGCCTGAAATACAAGTAATTGAAACATTCAAAATGACTGAACAACCTCAAACATCTAAGGCTCAAGGACAAGTACAGGTTCCTCCTCAAACCAATCCAGTAGAAATGCCAAATTTGCAAACTCCACTGAATATTGAAAAGGGCAAGAAAAGAGAGGCTGAAGGTCCTACTCCACCCAAGGAATATTCAAAATAGCCTCAGAACAAAAGACAAAAAGTGAATCCTCCACCAGAAGCAGAATATATTGATGAAATCATTGATAGTCCAGAGAGAGAGGAAAGTCAGGTAACATGATCAATTAGTGAGACAGTCACTACTATTCAGCCAAGTACTAAAATGTCTTCATTCAAACAGCCAATGAAAGATGCAGGAGACATTAAAAAGACATTTATCAGTATAAAAGAAAGGAATGATCCATTAAGGGTCCAGGTGTATAATCAGTATCTTAAAATGGCTCCACAAAATCAAGAGAGATTGATGTCAGCTTTTGACATTCAACAAAGGAAAATGTTGATGAGCCATTTCAAATCTAAATTGCCAAAACCACAGACAGCAGCTGATTATGTCAGGACCAATTTTGAGGTCCTAGCAAGAGATATTCATCCTTTGGACCAGATAGAATTACACAAGGAGACTGGAGAAATAATATATTCTACACTTATTGACAAAGCTATGGCAGCTCATAAATTACAAGATTTTTTGAATAATACAAATACCTAGTTTCAGATTGAGAAAGCTTCTTCCCAAGCAAAGGATAATAGGATAAAATATTTAGAGAAAATAATAATTGGATTGGGTCACAATCCAAAGGATGTCAAGGGTATTGAAGCATTGATTAAAAAGAAATATGATGATATTGATGCGTTAAGGAAACAATTGAAACTACCAGCTTCAAGGCACCCTCAGACTGAAGAAGTACTGAAGGAAAATTCAGAAGAAGAAGTGATGGACTTACTTTTAAAAATGAATGAACGACTTGCTGAAATAGAAAAAGAACTTGAGAAAGCATTAAAAGATAAAGAGTCCATTATTCCAACAACTACAACACAGGCAGCCACAGGAACAGGTACATCAATCACAGGCCAACAAGTAGAGCTAACACAGGTGAACACTTATGATAAGGGTTCTGATGAATTAATAAAAGCAATGAATGAATTAAAACTGCAAGTGACAGAACTCCAAAGCTTAAAGTCTCAGCTTTCTACTCTGGAAAATAAATATGATCAATCAAAAATAAATGTTGCTGAGAAGACAAGAGAAATAAAAAAACTAAAAAAATCAGTTAAAGCATTGGAAAAGGATCTTACAATGGAAAGACCTTTAAGTGAATTAAAATAAATTCTTTGGTATAACATTATTCAATCAATAAATAACGTTTGGTCTTCTATTCAAATATTGTATGAACAACAGGATTTAGTTAGATTGGCTCTGGAGGAAATTGAGAAAGCAAGGGAAGAATTAGGGAATATGCCAGAAGAAGCCAATAGACTTATCAGTTATTTGAATACTCAGAATAAGCAGCAACTTGCAGAAGTTGGAATTCAGGATAGAACATGGACTATCTTGGAAATCAAAAGAGTTTTTACCAAAAGGACTCTTATGAAAAATCTGGAAAGAAGGTGTTCAGACATGCAGCAAGAAATTTTTACCTTCAAAGAAAGATTTGATGTTGTGTTAAATAAAGGTTTGCCCAGTCCTGTTAATGAAGAAGGTAGATTAATGGATTTGGAAAGTTTTGTAGCAAAAGTAAACAAACAGGTTGATGATCAAGCCAGTTCTTCAACCAGTACAGTAGAAGGAACATTGCCAACAGGGAAAAGTCTTTATGAAAAATTGGAGAGTTTATTTTATCTTGAACATGAAATAAAACATTTGTTTCCATATCAGCCTAATTTTTTCAAATACACTGAAGCTGATGAAACTTTGAGAAAATTGCAAAGAACCAGAGTGCCAGAAGTTCAATGGTGGGATGAGATGATGGAACTTTTATAAAATTTATCCTTGGGTTAAAAAATTTTGGCCTATTTTACTGAGGTATATCTTGATAAAGGATAAATAGGTGAATAAAATTCAAAGAGTATCAGTTCAGTAGTTAAAGTGTATCAGTAAGAATAAAAGAGTATCAGACAAGCAAGGCAGTAAAAAGTAATTACTCAAGAAGACAGCAACGAGCTAAAACAAAGGAACTGCTTCCAGTACATTCTAAAAAAGAGGAGATAGCACACAATATCAACTGATTTATCCTATCTATGAGACAATATATCTCCATTTGTATTGTAACCTATTCATTAGTCACCCTAGATTTTATCTCTTTTGTTATGAGATATTTTTAATATTTTTTGTATAAATAAACCCTCAAAAGGAGTATTGAGGGTGGATTCTACTACTTTGCTATAACATTGATCTTTTGGAATAAAAGTGCTTTGGAGAAACTTCTTTGTGGCTTGCTGGATGATGATTTGAAGCTCAAGACTTTTTGCAGGATTCATGTGTCAGACTACAGTTCAATAAGTCTTTTCTATCCTATGTTTTAAGTTTTATATCTATTTATAATGTCACTGTGTTCCATTTCTGAATAATTGACATAAAAGAATAAATCAGAATTTACTTAAGTGTAGTCTGATTTCAATTGTGATTATTCTAAATGTTTTCTTCTAAACTGGTTATAAGCAACGAATTATTAATTGCTCTTGTTTTTCTGGTTTAAACACTTTCGATTACTATAGTAAAGAATTCTTAACTGCTCTTTATTTGTAATCATTCACTTTCTTTCTTTGAACATGTTGAAAGATTCTTAATTGCCTTTCATCCTTTCAAAATCCATTCCATTCACTTTAATTTCTAAAATTGTTCTCTGTTTGGCTATCCTGCCCTGCAAAGCCATCTTGTGTGTAGAATATTAATCCAGTAAAGCCATCCTTTCGACTCCATATCCCAATGGCCTGAAAATATTCAACCTTGCCCTTAGTTGGCGGATTCCACCATTCAAATTCAAACAAAATTCTTGGACTTATAACTAGCCTAAAACTTTCTAAGAACAAAGCTAAATTTTAAAGAGAGAGCCCTCTCTGGATACAGATTGGCTAGATTCTGTATCTGAAGGTTGGTTTGTGGTTACCTCGGGTTTACTTTCCTTTTCCACAACTTCCAGGAAAACCTGAGTGATAAAACCACCTACAAACGAACAATGCCCTATCAAAGTCAAACATCATTCTACAATACCTGACAACATTAAACATTGGTAGGTGTTTGAGGGTGATGAAAAAATTGATGATTTAATACAATCTAGGAATAGATTTACATTTATTAAACCTAGCTTAGAACATGAGGAAGATAGTCTTGCTGAAGATAAAGATCATGCATCATAATTGCCATCTTTTGCTGATATAAATCTGCTCACACATCCTTATGAAGATGAAATGTTTGAATATCTAGACCAAAAGTAGTTGAAATTCTTACAATGCAAAAATAACACATTACCAAGAGGGCTTGCACCATTAGAAGAACTGTTTGACTTTAATGATGTGGCTAAAAAACCAAAGATAGAGTCTACCGAGATTGATGTCGAAGAATTCAACATAGGAAACATAAAGGAACCCAAAATGATTAAACTCTCCAAGACCCTTCTTCCTCAGATAAAACAAAAGTATATTGGGATTTTTAAGGAGTTTAAATATGTGTTTGCATGGGGATATCAAGACTTAAAATCTTATGACACAAGCATTATTCAACACAAAATCCCTCTCAAGGAAAATCAGAAACCTTTCAAGAAAAAGTTAAGAAGAATAAGTCATGTTTTACTACATTTACTTTAACAATAAATTAAAAATATGTATGATTCTGGGATAATAGTCCCCCTTAGACACTCTGAGTGGGTTTCCAACCTTGTGTCAGTTAGGAAGAATACTAGGGATATTAGACTTTGCATTGACTTTAGAAATCTGAATAGGTCCTCCTTGAAAGATAACTATCCCTTACCTAAAATGGACCACATACTTCAAAAGGTAGTTGGCTCTAAGAGAATCTCACGGCTTGATGGTTTTTTCGATTACAACCAAGTGCTAGTATTTCCAAGTGATCAGCACAAAACTAGCTTCACCACACCTTGGGGTACATTCATGTACGTTAAAATTCCATTTGGGTTGATGAATGTAGGGGCCACTTTCCAAAGGGCCATGGACATAGCCTTTTCAGAAGACATAGGCTACTTCATATTCATTTACCTTGATGACATCATTGTTTATTCTAAAACTGATGAAGAACACTTAGTCCATTTGAGAAAGTTTTTTGAAAAATGTAGGAAATATGGCTTGTCTTTGAACCTCAAGAAAACATTGTTTGGTCTCTAGGAAGGAAAACTCCTAGGCCACGTCATCTCTGAAGAGGGAATCAAAATAGACCCCAAAAGGATCGAAGGCATTTTGCAAATCAACCATCCTAGAAACATTAAGGAATTGCAGTCTTTCATTAGGAAAATCAACTTCTTAAGAAAATTCATCGCCAACTTGGCTGAACTTTTGAGAAATATTAGACAAATTCTTAAAAAGGAAATAGGATTTAAGTGGACTTTAGAAGCCAAACAATCCTTTGAACTGGTTAAGCAAGTGCTCACCCAAACACCGGTCCTAATAAGTCCTGATTTCACCAAAGACTTCTATATTTTCTCATTTGCCTCTAAACATACCGTGGATGTTGTTTTTTACAAAAGAACATGCTGGGGCAAGAAAAACCCATAGCCTTCTTCAGTAAAGCACTTAGATATGCTCCCCTAAAGTACAACATCATGGAAAATCGGGCCTTTGCATTGATTAAAGCATTGAAATATTTTAGAGTTTATATCTTACATTCTCATGTCATAGCTTTTGTTCCTCACACTGTTGTCAAAGACATTTTAGATCAGGACCCAGATGGTAAAAGAGGAAAGTGGATTGCTATTATTTTAGAAAATGACTTAGAAATCAGACCCATTAAATTGGTTAAAGGACAAGGGCTTGCAAAACTTATGGCTAAAACAAATCTCCCAGCATTGGATATGATTTTTTTTTATACTTTAGAAGAACAAGAAGAATGTGTAGCCCCCCATGTTGAAGAAACATTTTTGAATTCATCTTGGTATGTTAATATTCTTTATGTATTGTTTTATCTTAATGCTCCTCCTACCTTATCAAAGACAAAAGCAATATTCTTGAAACAAAAAGATTTGAATTTCTTCATTTTAGGTGGAGTTTTATATTGGAAAAATCCTATTGGTATATTTCTTAAGTGTTTGCTTGAGGATGATGCAGGAAAAGCCATGCATGAACTTCATGAAGGTGAATGCGCGGGCCATCTTTACTGGAAAACCACAGCTAACAAAATTCTTAGAGCTGACTACTATTGGCCCACCCTTTTTCCTGACACCCACAAACTGGTCATGACTTGCCATAAATGCCATATTTTTTATGGAAAGAGAAAACTCTTACCTTTACCTTTGCATCTTATCATTGTTGAAGCTCCTTTTTAACAATGGGGTTTATACTTCGTCGAAGAGATCCACCCTACTTCATCTTCCAAACACAAGTGGATACTCACTGCCACTAATTACTTCACCAAGTGGATAAAAGCCATCATGTCTAGGAACACCACTGATTCAGTCATTATCAAATTTCTTGAGACAAATATCCTGTCTAGATTCGGTTGCCCCAAAAATATCATCACAAATAATGCTGCTACCTTTGCATCCAAAATAATGGTTGACTTTTGTTATAAATATCACATTGCCTTAGGACATTCCACAGCTTATTACCCTCAAGGTAATGGGCTAGCTGAGTCTTCTAATAAAATCTTGGTCAATATAATTAAGAAGCTCCTGGAACAGAATAAAAAAGCATGGCATGGAATACTAGTACATGAACTATGGGCTGATAGAATAACCACCAAGAAATCAATTGGTATGTCTCCCTATCAACTAGTGTATGGCATGGATTCCATTTTCCCAACATCTTTGGGAGTTCCAGTGACGAAACTGCTACAAGAAGTGCAATCAAAAGAGAATGACATGCAAAGGAGGCTGAACCAAACTATCCATTTAAAACAAACAAGAGAGGAGGTTTACAAAAGGACTCAGGTAGTACAAGAAAAAATGATGAAAATTTTTGACAGAAGGACCAAGGAGGATGATTTTAAAATTGGAGATAAAGTGCTAAAATGGGACTCAAGGAGAGAAGACAAAGGTAAACATGGTAAGTTTGAAAACTTGTGGAAAGGGCCATTCATTATCAGTTCAACTAGAGGAAACAATGCTTTCTTTTTATAAGAACTGGATGGAGCTGAAGCATTTGGAGGTCTTGTCAATGGTAGAACACTAAAACACTACTTTTGTCAAGATTTCTAGCTTTCATACCTTCACTCATTGTACATACCATTGTTTGATAAAAGGCCATAAAGAAGAAAAACAAAAAAACATAGAAAAAATATAAAAAGAGGGCAGAGTTAAATAAAAGGTACAGCCCCATACCCAAAAAATAGTAGTACTGAAAGTGTGCAAGCCTAAATGCCACTACTGGTGAAAAATGAATGTATTGTTCAGTGATCTAGCCTAATCATGGCTGAACATGTTTTAAATTTATTGTTGATAAGTTAGTGAAAGAATGTTGGTAAAATAATTTAAGCTTGGATTTTCAAAAGAAAATAGATTAGGAATGAAAGATACTGGTTCCACATGCTTAAATATGAACCAAAGAGAAGGATAGAGATGATTAGCAAATAATGAAACATAGCCCTCGCACCTTCTAGTTTTGTTTACTTATGAAAATAATGTTTGTGTGTAGCTTGTCTCAATGCCACAACTCATGATGAATCAGATTGCCTAATCATGGTTCAATTCATGCTTTAAATTTCTCGTCCATATCTTAGAGAGTGAAGTATTTCATACTACTTAATATTGACAGTCAAGTAGTCTAGGTAGAGAATAAGAAGAGTTCACTAGCATAATATGAACTCTCGGAAGAAATAAATGTAGAAGTAGATAGTTTATTTTTTCTTTCAAAAGAAAATATGTCATTGGGTTTTCCAGTTCAAGTGCACCCGAGGAAGGAAAAAAAATGTTAGGAAAGTAGGTTGGGCAGGTATAGATGAAGTTGAGCTAATCATGCTTTAGATTATCAAAATCACTACTTCAGGGAAGAAACAACAAAAGAAAAGAAGAAAGTACACCTAATGGATAAGGCACTGGCCTCCATAAACCAAGAGATCTGAAATTCTGGACACCTCCTGAAAGGGAGCTACCCTCCCCAAGTGGAGCCACTGTTAGTCATCAGTAATTTTTTACCTGTTTAGATTACTAACATCTTGTCCTAGATTTCTAGAAACAAAATTCATGGATCTTGTGAGTTCTATAAATCTCACTACCTTCATTATCCTCAGGATAAATTTTTCACACTTCCACTACTCTACCATGCCTTGGCTAGGCTAACACTCCTAAAGAATCCCTCATAAAGCCTAAGTCACTCATACCCATCCCATTTTTTACACCTATGGTTTGGCCACTGCATTTTGTCTCTACCTACTCTTCACCCAATGCCTCATAGTCGTCAAAAACCCAAAATTTCCTTTCAAAACTCCTTAGGCAGATCAATTTCAGTGGTTTTTCAAACTTTAAATGATCTAGCTTGTCAAAAATAACCCAGTTCCCTCCATCTTTCCTAAAAAGCCCCAAGTCCAAAATTCAGTCCATAGAAGAGTCAAAGACCCCTTCCACTAGGTTACTAGAGTTTATAGGTGCTAATGTTGGCCCTTGTGTTCAAGAATCATTATTTTTAAGTAAAGAGAAAGCTGGAATCGGGTCAAAGGAGAAAACATGTAATTAGTCTAAAAACAAAGAAGAAAAGCCTCCTACAAGGCTATCCTTATCAAAAGTATATTATGCAAAAGATAGTTAGACATGAGTGATACTTCTGCAGGACTGTCAAAGATACCTACCTACAAAAATATTTATAAGATCAAACAAACCTAATGCATCTCATAATGATGGCACATATAAATACTAAAGGACTTGTTGATATCAACTGCTAGGGCTTTCACACCAAGAAGTTCTCACTACTTCAAAGAGAAAACATGAAAGAAATGTCAGTGGAAAGGAGGTCAAAATTCTTCTCTTCAGTCTCAGCCACCAAGAAATCAAAGGCATAAAAGATGCATTACTGAAAAATCCAAGCCAAAAACTCCTCAAGGGCATCCACAGTAGGAGAAATGCAACATTCCTGAGTTTACAAAGAGTATCAGTGGTGTCATGACCAATTGTTTGTAAGGTGCTTCCTAGTGAAGAGCCCATACAAATGATCATAAAGACAATGGTACATAAAAAAACTGTGCACAACTCAAAGATTCATTGAAGCAAGAAATCAAAGTGGGATATGACCTTGCTGACTGCAGGCAGAGATTAAAATATGATGTCAGGGAATGACTTATAAGTTTGTTAAGACTGCTTAGTTTTCACTATAGTAAAAAGACAATTTTTAGATAAAATCAGTGAAAAGATGAGTTTCTCAGGCACATACAAAGGTCTAAAAAATGATCACAAAAGAGAGTAGGAAGCTAAAATTCAAGTAAGAAATCAAACAGAGCCTGAGTGCTACTGCTGAGGTTTTTCAAAAAGTGCCAAACTCCAAAGGAAATGTGAGGATCAAAAAACACTATTTTTATGGCACTACCTGCAAAAGGAAAAAGAGTATATTAGCAAAGGGGAAAACAAAAAATAAACCTTAATAAATTCGATTTTGATCCTTAATTTTTCAAAGGTATAAAAAAAACCCAAGCAGCATCTCCCAAACACCATTTGTTCATTTGCAAAAAGAAGTGGGAATTTTTTACTTTTCAGGGTCTCTAACAGAGCTTTTGAGCAAAGGTTAGTTGTGTTGCGCTCCTAAGAAATCGCGCTATGCACCTGTGCACGATGCCAATGCAGTTCTCCAAAGGGCATTGCGCTCTGATGCAATGGTGTTGTGTGCCTATAGAAACAACACTACGTTGTTCAGTGCTTGCCCGGAAGGACCCGACTGGCCATTCAGAAACCCCGGCCACATTTAGAGGTGTGCTACACTCTTGCGCATTCAGGAGCTTCCTGACATGACATCCCAAGGGAACCGACTGGCCATTCAGAAACCTCGGCCATGTGCAGAGGCACTCTATGTTCCTGCACATTCAAGGCTTGCCCAACCCTACATGCAGAGGTCACCCGGCTACTTTGTGCAGAAGGCGCCCGACTTGCCCATGATGTTTTTTGAGCCTATTGCTTCATCTGTAAGAATATTTTGAGAGGTATTTAAGTGTTTTCCACCTTTTCCTATTTTTCTAAAGGTAGGATTATAAATAAAATTAAAGGGTGAATCTAGAAAAGGAAGTAAAATCCTAAATGAAATACTCGGTATCCACACCGTTGAGCCTTGACATCATTGCAACCTCACCATCTCACTCACCATATTCACATCATTCCACAAGCAGTCTCAATTCTTTTTAAAAAGGTCTTAAGGTATGGTGAAGGACAAAATGCCTAGAGGGGACAGTATTGAAAGTGGTGAGAGGAACCAAAGGCCTAAAGAGAAATAGAGGAAGGGTGGGAAAGAAAATAGGTTTGAGCCTATAAAAAATAAAGAATTTTCAGCCTCTCCTACTATAGTTTCATATTTCCAAGAAGTAGGATTCTATGAGTTCTGTGAGAAAGTGCAGAGGGTCCAAAGCCACCCGCAGTTGACCAATTTTTTTTTCCTTAACCTCCATGACCACCAAGTACATTTCACTGGAGTAAAGTTTGAGCTCACCACCAATGCAATCTCTATGGCCACTGGAATACCTTGCATGGGGGAAAAATGGTTCAAACAAGTGTATCTAGACCTCAACCATTATCATCTCTTCCTAAAACCAAGTTGCCAAGCTGATTGCAAAACCATTTTCCCCTTTTCTCATTTGCTGGACAAATATGATCATTTAATAAATATCATTATGAAGTACTTCACCTGTGAGGGTAGGTTTTCCAGGGTCTATTCCTACCACATAAGACTACTCATGCATTTTACTAAGGCCAAACTACTCCATTTACCTTACTAACTTTGTAAAATTATTGAGAAAATTTCATCCATTGTGCAAAAAAGGCCTCCCTTCAAACAAATGTCCAGTCTTTTCCACCATTCCGTCATCAAAATGATTGTATTACACAAATTGGAGCAATAAGGCATCCCATGGGAAGTTTTCATCACCCATGGTGTTTTCACAAAACCATAGCCTCTTCCTCTACAAAGTTTACCATCATCATCTCAACTTCCTCCTCCCACACCTCCATCACCCTCCACTAACCATGATTCATCCTCTTCACATGAATCCTCTCCCCAAACAAAACTCCCTCTCTCACCTTCCCCTAAGTCCTAAGAACATGAACAAAATGGTGACAAGGAAGAAAATGATAGTCAAGGAGAAGAAACAAGTGATGAAGAGGAGGAAAGTGAAAATGATGAAGAAGATACTAAAGACAGTGAAGAGAAGGCAGATGAAAGAATTAATGATAAGGGAAATAATAAGGAAGAAATGAGTGAGCCAAAGGGTGAACAAGAAGACCAAAACAGTGAGCCAAATGGAGATGAAGAAGCAGATGAAAGAAGTAAAGAAGACAGTGACAAAAGCAATGGGTTGAATGATGGCAAAGAAAATAGTGATGGAAAAGAGGAAGAAGACAGTGACCAAGATGAAAAAGAATTAAACAAAGAAGATAGTGATGATAGAGAGGAAGAAAACAGTGACCAATATGAACATGGCAGTCATGAAGAAAGTGATTATGATGATGAAGAGGCAGTTGAAAGCAATGAAGAAGACAAAGAAGGCCAAGGCAGTGAGCTAGGTAAATATGAAGAATAGATAATAGGCAAGAAACAGAAGAATATTTTGAGGAACAAAACAATCAAGATGAAAAAGAAAACAATGAGCCTAATGACAATGATAAAATGGACAGTGACAAAGATGGAGATAGCAGCCAAGAGACAATGGCATATTTAGAAGAAGAAGACAATATGCATGACAATAAGGAATATTCAAACAGTGAAGAAGGTACAAATGCAAGAATTGATACAAAGGCAGAGCTTGAAAGTGAATAGAGTGGGTCAAATAACGAAGAGGAGGACTATCATGAAGATGAGAATGCATCAAGCCATGATGAGGACACCTCTAATCATGACAACACAAAAAATGAAAATGAAAATGAAAATGATAATGATGTAAGTATGGAAGATGAAAATGAAGAGGACATGGAAGAAGATAACAATCATGAAAATCTTGGCAGTGATGCTATCAGGAGAGAAAGTGAATATGTTTCTCAAAAAGGAAATCAAGGGAAAAGTGAGGAAGACACACATACATAAATCATCAATGAGAAGACAAACAACCCTAAGGTCATCAATGATCAAGGTATTCAAGTGAAACATGTTAAAACTTGTAATATCACTTACTAAAGAGGATCAAGGTAGGTGTTTTCTACTTCTAAGAGGAAAGGGGCCTTGCCATCTACTTTAGCTGAACCATTGGAGAAAGGAAAGAAAAAAGTGAAAGAAGAAGAGGAAGATCATGAAAAGAAAGAGAGTTTGAACTCATTCACATAGATAGTGATGATGAGAATGAAACAAGAATTTCAAACTCTCTCCTCCAAGACAGGAATGCACAAATCAAGGACTTGGAGGCTGAATTAGAAAGAGCAAAGGATGTCATTCACTTTTATCAAATGCAAAACAAGAAAATGAGTGTCCAACAAGCCATCCATGAAACAAGAACACTTAGGTAGCAAAAAGAGGATCAAAGGGCACAGGTGAAGTTGGTAGAATTCATTGGCACTTATGATGACAGTAGTGATGAGGAGGGTCAAACTAGAAGGAGAAATAGAACTATGGGTCTTAGGAAAGCATTGGCAAAGCAGAGAGAATAAGAATCAGCCCAAGCGGAATAAATTTCTCTCCAAAACTCCTTGCACTAGAAATTGAACATGATATGGAATTATGGATTGAGAGGGATAACACACACCTTGAGGCCAAGTTGGAGAAGGCCAGTAGAGACTTGGATCTACAAAGAAGGATGGCTAAACATTATGCTCAAAGAGAAAAAATTGAAAGGCAAGAACTCAAAAAGGCCAAAATTGAGATCCAAGCACTAAAGGAGGGAAAGGACCAAGCCAGCCTTGGTATTTTCACTCAAGCTTCTCTACAAATCTCTCAAGACCCATGAGGCACCTATCTAACAAATTTGGGAGAAATTGAACAAGTTTTTGTTTTTTGAAAAATTTTGAGGCTAGGAGCACAACACACCCTGTGCTATGCTCTTTTTTAGGGCATATTCAGGAGAAAATCCTTGAATTTTTTGATTCCTTATCATGAGAGGAGCATGCTCACCAATTTTCAGCACAATTGGAGTTGTTTTGGTCCCCAAAAAGGGTCAAAAACACTCATTTTTTCACCATTCTGCCAACTTTTTAGAGCATGTGTTGCACTCCTACTAGTCTTGGAATTTTCACTTTTTGGATAGGTTTCAGAGGTTATATTGAAGAACCAAAGGTATATCTAGAAATTATAATTCAAGGGCTTTCCAACGCAACATCACAGAGCCTTTTTCAACATTGGGAAGGCCTTCCAAACATGGTTGTAAGAAGACCCATTTTTTATGTTCTTGTGCTGTACTCCTGGCATGCAAATTAAAATTTGACACAGAGTGCTATGTTCCTGTGGTTGACAAGACAGAATGTGCATTTGGCAAGTTTTTTTAGGCTTGTAAGAGCCTAAAGGTCAATTTAACTACTAAAAATGGCCGGAAATATATTTATTTTAGATATTTTTGTGCCTTGGGCCTTGCAAGGCCTCAAGGACAATATAGATAATTATGATTAGCCAATATACTTCTATATGCTCTATTAGGCTTTCCTCCTCCTTTCTTGTTATATAAGGCATGAGGATTCCTTGTAACATTGGGGCTTTTGATGTGTTTAAGAGAAATACATGGTTCTTAGAATTTGAATAACAATCTAGTGTTGTGGGAGCTTATGGATGATTTTCCTTGGTTGATAATGATGAAGGCTTGCTTTCAGGATTCTTGAGTTTAGTTAATGGTGAGGTATCTCTTAGTTGTTCATGTTTTTCTTGTTTGTCATATGTCCATTTTTCTATATTTCAATAGCTCAGAAGAGTATATGATGAGAAATGTTGTTTGAGGCACCTTAGTCCTCCTGTTTTCTATTGTCTTCATGATTCATGGTAAGCCCTACTTGTTTTATGCTATTTAAACTCTTTTCTTGAAGTCTCCCTTTGATGTATTGATTTATTAGGTTAAGCCAAATAGGTCTTGTCTCAATCTTGCCCTTTGTATATGCTTATTAGTTTGCCTCAAATTTCTTTATAGTTTAATGAATGATGTTTAGGCATTCCCTCTTCATTTATTGATGCTATTTGTCTCTTATATATTTTCAAATCTTGAAAGTAGAGTCATTGAAGTTAGATAAGTTGTCTTACTTTATTTGTTCCACTAGATTGTATATCTTGAATGAGTATTTGTTTAAAAGTATTCTCATTGAGTAAATGGTGTGACCTATCTCATGACTAATATCTTTTTCTTATCAGTATTTAAGATCTCTTTTTTTATAGGTATTTGACAAGGGACTCTTAATTGCCCTTTTCCCTACCTTGGTTCCCAAACTTAATATCCATTTCACCTCACAAATAAAATTTAAAGATCCATTAACTACACTAGATTTTCCCTGTGATGTACCCCGATTCATTATTAAGATATCAATGACTTCAGAGACTCCATAGCCCAATTGATTTGATAACTTCTCACTCCATCTATCCTACTTGATCATCTTACCCCAACCAAAACAAAAAACAAACCCACACTTAAATACTAGCCTAAAATCAAACACTTAAAGCGAATAAATTAATATCCTTCGCACATAATAGGGAGAGCCCTCTCTGAGTCCAGGAAGGCTAGGTCCTAGGACTCCAAATACCGGCCTGATGTTACCCTGTACATTTGGTCTACCAATATGTTAAATCACGGGACACTAACATACTACCACAGGAAGAAATTAAGCTCCGGAATAGAACGGTAGCTAGGGTCAAAGTGCATTGGAGGAACTTTACACCTGAAGAAGCTAGTTGGGAGTGAGAAGAGGAAATGAAAGAGAAATATCCATCACTATTTTATAATTGAACTGGTATTTTGCAAAACCGAGGACAATTTTTTTTTTAGAAGGGGAATATGTAATATCCCTATTTTTACTTCTTTTATTAGACAATTGAAAATCATAAATGTTAAGTGGACCTAAAGGAAAACAATAATTGTGGACATTATATTTTTTAAATTCATAAATGTGGAATTTTAATTACTGTGCAAAAGACTAGAGTAAATTGGAGACTAGGATTTCGAGCCCATGAGGATGGAATTAAATCCAAAAAATTTCCAAAATTCTCCAAAAATCCTTGAAGAAAATAAAATAAATTAAAAATATTATATTTGAGATAAAAATTTAAAATACACCTCAGTAAAGTGGAAAGTTACTGAGAAGAGGTGAAATAAAACTAGAAAGAGGAAAAAACTAGTTTATAAAGTACTTTGTGGAAAAAACAAAAGTAAAGCCTAGGAAAAAGGAAAATAACATCCTAATTTAACTGGACATAGTTATGGAAACATGTTGAAGCGAAAGAAAGCTTAAATAAGCCGTTCATGGGTAGACAATAGGTTGTCTACACTTTGGAGGAATTGGTCTCTGCTTGGGGGAGATGTGGAGAGAAAGCTCAAGGTCGGGTGGCAAATAGTCTTACCAAAATTGGTATGCAAAAGTAATTTAATTCTGTCTTATGAAATTGTTGTTATGATGAAAGTTAGAATAATGATGAATCAAGTAGAAAGAGTTGTGGAAATTATCTTTTTTGTATTATTAAATTTTGTCAATTTTAAAGTTATATAGTCTGATGTATTTAACAGAACGTACTATAATAGATATAGTTAGCTCTGTATAGTCACATAGACAAATGAAATTATTAAACCAACAAAAATAATTTCTAAACCCAATTAGTAGGGTTTAAATCTTCTAATAGGTTGTAAGAATTTAATTATTAAGTACATAAATGACATCAATACATGTGGAAAAGAGGTAAGAGAAATAATGAATTTAACTAGTATGTAACCAATCACTGAACAAAAATATATGTACAATAAGAGATAATTGTCCATCTAATAGGAAATATGATTCTACAAATTAAATTTAAATACTCTAATGTATATTAACAAGAGGGTTACATCTAATTATTCATTCTTTTATTGAATACGAAATTAAATATCAAGTACATAATAAAGTACTAGAGGATAGTACAAGAGAAATAGTGTAATAAAGTAGACAAATACATATGCCAATGATTTATAACAATGGATGATTATTATTATAAACATAACATAAAATGGTATTATCAATGATATAAATTATTGTTACAAACTGTCATAAAATCTTTGAAAAATTCCAATATACTATATAATTAATTACATGAATTAAAAATAAGGAAACATCCCTGAATTCAGAGTGAATTATGTAGATCATATGGAACAACTTGTATTAGAAAAAAAGTTACACTGTCAAAGATTGACAGAATCATTAGTCTAAATTTAGGAATGATAAAATGAGAGAAGTCAAATACCTACAAAAAAATAGCATATACAATGATTAGTATATGTATATAATAAGCGAAATGATTTTATAAAATATAAACAATTGACAAGGGTAATTGAATTAGAAGGATTACCTTGTTGGTCAAATATAAGTAGTGGAACCATCCTTGTACACAAATAAAAATGAATAAGTTCATGCATGTAAATGAACAAGAAGATAAGGTGGAAACTGTATGAAAATATAAAAAGAAAATTACATGTATTCTTGCAGATAGGGTATGTACTGGGAATCTGGAGTGATCTTGGAGAAGAACAAGAGTTCTTGTAAAATAAATTATTTTATTAATTTGAGGAAATTAATAAAATAATAAGTACTAATTAAGAGAAGAATTGCAAATTTTATTATCAAATAAATTTCTAAACAAGTAACAGAAATATGATTAATTTAAAATAAAATAGGTTTCTAAATTAAGAATAGAATCGTTAAAATTATATGTCTTATAGATATAATGAAAAAAGGGATTCAAACTGTAATGAAATTGAATACTCTGTTACATAACGTAAAGTAACCATTATCCTATATATTATGGAATATATAATATGTTAAAAAAAAAAAAAAATCTTAATTATGAAGAAGAAATTCCAAAAAGAGGAAACGTCATATCAGTAGAACTAGGAAAGATACAAAATAGTATTAAGGGAGAGAATTAGTTAATTATATAAGAAATCAAATTTCATTCCCTAGAGTTAGTGTTACTGTGTCAAATATAAATTCGATCTTCATAAGGGAAAAACGATCTACGTAGTCGTGAAGGAAAACGACTGTAGAACAAAGTCGTTCTAATACCCAACGAAGGATGTAAATTATTATAATTTTTTCATAGAGAAGGAAAAAAGAATCTGAATGAAACCTATGAAGGATAAAATTCCATTGTACAAACAATTTTAGACACAAATAAATCAAACCCTTTTAGAACTTTAATATATAAATACAAATACAAATTGGATTTGCAAAAGATCTTGTATTGGGTTTAAGCCCAGAGACAGAGTAAACCAATTCAGATTCCTTTCTTGGGAATTAAGCCAAAATATCATTTATGTGTATTCAATAAATAATTTGAGGAAAATTAATATTAATTTAATTACTGTAAAGGATTTTACAGGGATAAATCCTATCTCTGGATAAATATTAAATTCACTAAAATGACTGATATGAATATCGTTTCACCGAGGTAATTGTATTAAACCCCAAAGAATTTTTCTTCAAACAAAATGAGTCAATGGAATAACTTTGCAAATGAAATAAAGAAATGATAACAATGATTTTAGGAGCAGTACACAAACCAAATTTCGTCACGACCATAAACAATAGTACCCTAGATAATATTTGTATTCGTAAAATGGTGGAAGAACATACCTGGTAATTACAAAACCTGAATTACCTCAAACAAGTGATGAAGAGAGGGCACGAGAAAAGTGGAAATACGTTGGTTAAAACAAAGCCTTGCAACCATTGAATTAAAACGAAATAAGTTGCAGAAGAAACAAAAACCAAAACTAATAAAAATGAAAAATCATATGCTGCAAGAATAAATCCAACGATGATGTTTATTTATGTATTGTAGGATGAGTAATGGTAAACAAATGAGCAGGATACGAGAAGTCTCACTGGCATGGGTGGAGAACCAGAGTCGAGGCCTTTCCGGCATTGAAAAATGCAAATGAAAATCTGAAAAATGGTAAGTCATCAAAAACCAAAAGGAGAATATAGAGGGAGATGATACAGCACCATCCTTACCATAAACGTGGCCTTCATCCACAGTGAAATTAAATTGAAAAACATCAGCAGTCCATGTGATGATTTTATTAATGAAGTACCCTAATTTAAAAAATTGATAACATCGAACAGAGGAATGACCTCCAAGATTTTCCAAAATTTATGGAGGGATACGATGAAATCACCAAATAGATTTCCCATATCCAAACATCATAACCTTAGTATAATATGTCATGACAATTATATGATACGTAGGAGACTTTAACTTAACAACTCAATGTAATGTTATCATGAGGGAAGAACTATATGGTAATAATAAATATATGTTATTCAAACCTCAGAAATCATACATGTACCTATGTAACGTTAGAGTATAAGTTCAGTTTAATGATAAGTTTCAGAACTAAAATGTAATTCGAATAGTGCTCTAGGATATTGTAAGTGTAGTATATTGAATTATCATATGATATTCCTTATCAATGCTATCCATATACCTTTTTAATAATTATGTTACATAAGTTAATGATTGGGTTAAAAGCTAAGTCCATATGTGGATAAATAGCCTTGACATTAATCCTCAAAATTAGATTAAAAAGGTTGTGTAATTGGAAGGTATGAATAAAATAAGGGAAATATTTGGCGATAATTAGGATGTTAGAATATAAGTAGATATTCTAATATAAAATTTAATGTTTTTATGTCAATAATAATTTTAGAAAATGCATAATCTTATGAAGATATAAATTATTAGAAAAATAAGTTACTAGTATAATAAAAGTGTGAAGAGTACAGAAATGTCACAAATGAAAGTCAAGACTGAAATAGAAATGGTGGAATCATGGAATGTTGATCTGAGGACCATTAACAACAGAGGTTAATTCTGTTCACAAATAATGATGTCATTATAAAAATTATAAAGACAAAAAGTATACATGTGTTGAAACATTTCAATATGATGAAATGTAATAAATTCAAATGACGACAAAGTAGCATAAAGACTATAAATAGAAATTTTTTTTGGGTAAATAGAGTTGTTACAAGTAATCCACAAGAACCTTATTCGAGTGCAAATATTATTACTCTTCCTTTACATATTGATGAGAAATTTTTAATTTCAGATTGGTATAAAGACATAATGCATTTTCTTCGTGATTTTGAGAATCCTCTTGAATTCACAAATAATCAAAGTAGATATTTAAGAATTAAGCCATGAAATATTGTATATTAAATGAAAACTTGTATTGGAAGGATATTTTTGAATATCCTCTTGTTATGTTTGACTGAGAATGAAATTGGAGGAGTAATTGAGGAGTTTCATGAAGGAACTTTTGGAGGACATTATTCTTGGAAGGAAACTACATATAAAATATTAAGAGAAGGTTTCTATTGGACAAAATTACTCACACATTTTGTAGAAAAGGTGAGGAGTTGTATCCCATGTCAGATACTTGATGGAAAACAAAGGCTAGCAACACTTCCCCATGTTCCAGTTTCATTTGAAGCTCATTTATTATAATGGGGTTTAGATTTCATAGGATAAATAGTTCCAGCTTCCAACAATCAACATAGATGGAAATTAACAACCACTGATTATTTTACCAAGTGGGAAAAGGAAATTCCTATTAAGAATGGAACAGATTCACTGGTGATAAAATTCATTGAAGAAAAACTTTGTCCGTATTTGGTTGTTGATGCAGGAGAATCAAACCACCATTAATCATAATTGAAATTCAACACTGCGGAAGGAGAACATGGACAAACGTTTGTAAATGGGGCTAAATTCCATGAAATAGAGCTAAAAAGAGGGAAGTCATGTGTCTCTAGAAGAATTGATTTATTGTAATTATCTGCCATGTAATCAAACAGAGAGATTCCAGAGGTTGGTTGAGCGAGTTTAGGGAGAAAAACTCATGGATATTAGATGATCCACTCCTTTGTAATTCCTTTATAAAGGAATTTTGTATTGTATGTTTAGAGGGTAGAGAAAAAAATGTAGCTGCAAATCAAAAGTGTGATTTGGGCTTGAGTGGCCTTAGCCTGTTTTTGAGCTCGGAAAATAAATGCAATGTGTGTGTTTTTATGTATCCAAGAATAATATGGAACTTGTAGTATCATTGTTTTCTTTTATTTCAAATTATCAATATATGTGTGTGTTCTTCCTATTAAGAAATAGACTGTGTGAGTAAGGGTGGAGGACAAAGTTCATATGAACTTCGCGTAGATGAATTATGGCAGAACATGAATTATTGAATGTGAA
The DNA here is from genome assembly GCA_034641835.2 of Pinus albicaulis. Classification (NCBI taxonomy): domain Eukaryota; kingdom Viridiplantae; phylum Streptophyta; class Pinopsida; order Pinales; family Pinaceae; genus Pinus; species Pinus albicaulis. The sequence goes on along the minus strand of JAXQQM020073163.1, from coordinate 25,747 downwards.
TTCCATTGACATGAACTAGAGTAAAGGATGAAGAGAAGAACAAATTCATGTGTGAGAGATATACGGACGAGCGCATCGCCATTGGAAATTATTATGTTTATGAGTTAAGGACTGCGCAAGTTAAACAAAATATCTTGTGATGTGATGAAGGGAAGAGACACGTGTTGGCATGGCACATTCAGTGCATATCGCATGCGATACAGGATAATCGTAATGGAGGAGAGGTAAGTCTCCAAAATACCAATTTTCAATAAGTTGTGGATGTGATGCGATGTCATCATCACAATACTTCGCATCGACAATTTTATTGGTTATGTTTAAATCTATGTGTTATACTTTTGGACATGCGATATTGTAAAAGTTTCGATGTGCGATTCTCTTCCGATTGGTAACAGTGTTTTAGGACCCTAGAACCACACTTCTGCATGTATGCATGTTGTCTAGGAGTGATTACGATTTGTTTCTGATAAAGCAACTTTTGTTCGATTTCTTCCATATGTATGTTAATAAAAACTCCAATATTGTAATCTGCTGCGAGTAAGGGGAATTTATGTGGGCCATAACCCATAGGTCCGTAGTGTTATGTTAAATTGGAGTTTCATGATGCATTAAGTGGTATGAAAGTAGTGAAATATTTCCTGCGAGAAGGTTTTGCATGCAAAAGAAGGAGGTACAAATTTATTGAAGATTGGTGAGTGTGTGGTATTTGTTAGCTCCCCGTAATTTGCTAGATTGATTGAGATACAAATGGACAGGGGTAACTTCAAACCAAGCTTTGGAATCCAAGGTCCTAGCCTTCCTAGATTCGGAGAGGGATCTCTCTATTAGGTGCAAAGATGTGAACTTGTTTGCTGATTAGGGTTGATTTTAGGCTAGTTATGAAGTATTGGGTTTGTTGATTGTTTTTGGTTGGGTATGATGCTTAGATAGATTTAGATATAAAGCAAGGAAGACTTCAAATCATTGGGCAATGGATTCTAACAAGGTCATGATATTTTCATCAATGGATTAGGGAGTATTTGCAGGGAAAATTTAGCTTGGTTGGTGGATCTTTGAGGTTGTGAAGGATCATGAGATGGACATTAAGCTTGAGAACAAAAGCTAATAAAGGGCAGACCAGAATCCTTTATATAGTTTGAAACTAAGGGAGTTAGAAGAATCATAAGATTAGAAAGAGAATCAAAGGCATAAGAAAAACCTAATCCATTTGATTTCAGACTAAAAGCAGATAATCATCCAAGAAAAAAATTCAAATGAAATACAGAAAGGCAAGAAACTTATTTAACTTTCATGGATTTCATCATCAAGAATAGAAAACATTTAAGATGTACAAATAACTACAATCATAGAAGTAGAGAAACTATGAAGCTCTAAGATAATAGCCATGAAGGTTCTTTGAAACAATTAGCTAAGAAAATGAAAAAAGCATGATTGAAACAAACTTCTTTGACAAACCTAGGTAATGGTGCTTTAAAGAGATGACACCAAGAAGAGAGTTTTTAGTGGCAAAAAATATGCAGGGCTAGCCATAAATCATGCTTGATACCAACTGATATAAACCATTCAAGAAATATACAATCTTAGGAAATCCTTAGAGAGAAAAAAATGAATTCTCTAACATATCCTAGCAGAAGAAAACATTAAGGTAGTGAAGAACAAACAGACCTAAGGTGCCATCAGAAAACATGTCTTAGTATAAATTCTTTGTCCTACTACAATAGAGAAAACTAGAAACATAATGAAAAAACTAGAAAACATGAAAAAAAGAGAAACACATTACCATTAACCAGGCTTACAGATCCTGCAAACAATCCTCCTCCATCAAAAAACAAATAAGGGCATGCATGAGCTCCAAGACATCAAATTATTTTCAAAACTCCAAGAGACTATGTATTTCTTGAGAATAAGTCATCAAAATCCCACCAATACATAAGAGCCTCATGCTATATTTATGGATAAAATGAGGAGGTGGAAACCCTAAGAGGCTTCCAGAAACCTTAATTTAGCCATAAATGTCATAAATGTGCTTAATGACCATGCAAGGCCCAAGACACATAATAGATAAGATAATAAATGAAAAACATCAAAACAGAACTCCCTAATCAAATCAGGAGTGCTTTTTCTACGAAAATATTAAAAAACCAATTTGTCATTAATTAGTGTCTTTTGTTGACTTTTTGGCAAAATATTGTCTCTGTGCGTAGCGCCCTTTCAACAAAAAATAGGGTCTGTTGTAGCTGAATTTTGGACCCCTTCCCGGCATCGTATTTGGCCCCGTGATGGCTCGTTGGAAAGATTGATGAGTCTAATCTCCAAAAATGCTTTATTTGTGCTGAAGGGATGCCATTTACCAGCTAAAATATCAAATCTCCCATGACTGATCTGTGCGTAGCGCTTGGCCTAAAAAGGAGGCAGAAAGGTCAATTTTGAGGTATTTTTTGACCTTTTGAGGGGGTAAAAATGCTCCAATTGACCTAAAATTTTGTGGGTAGACTATTGGTGATGTGAAAATCCAAAAATGAAAACGTTATAAGCTGAGGATGGACCAATTTTGTGCGTAGCACCTTGGGTGTTGTGCTCCTAAGGGTCAAAATTCGGAAAAAACAAAAATTTTCACAAATTTCCTCAAACTTGGTGGAGAAGGTCTTCAAGGGTTTTGAGAAGCCTATGAAAAATATTGAGCCATGTATCTAAGTTTTTCTTGGTCTTTACCTTATTTGAGTGCTCAAAATTCAATGCCTCCTCACTGATATTTTATTGTCACTTTGTTCCTCTTTTTGAGTTACTTGCTGCACTTTCTTCACTATCCTCTTGTTGAACATGAAAACCACTCTCTTATTTGTCTTCACCATCTTCTTGTCTCTTATCTTGCTACCTTTAGTGTTGTTTCCTTGGTTTTGGATTTGATCATCAACCTCTGTATCTGTTTCACTTTGGCCTTGTCCTTCATTGATGTCTTCTTCTTTTTCATTGCCTGCCTCTTCAAAATCAGTTTCAGCCTCATCATCTGTCTGTTCTTGATCTTCTATTTCCTCATCATATTCCTTCATTTTTCCACTATTTTCACTATTATTGTGCTCACTGTCTTTCCCATGCTCATATTTCTCTTGGATACCTTGTGAGCCTTCTTGCTGGCTGTGACCCTAATTATTTTCTTCATTACCTTCTTGGTCTTCATCTTTTTCATCATCAGTATCTTTTTCTGTGCTTGGGAGTGAGCAAATTGTATCATCTCCATCAATGTTTTTTCTCCAACTATTCACTTTTTTTACTTTCATGGCTGTCAATTTCATCTTTAATTTTATCTAAACTCTGCCTATGACCTGCTGATTTCTTCCTCATACATGGTGACTGGTCTAAAACAACATGATTTTTAGTTTGGTGAGGGCCTTTAGTTTTATGGAGGGCAAGTGAGTGATGTGTGGGAAAATTTTCAGCAAATGAGGGCAAGATGAAGCAATCAGAGAATGTCTTTAGAGTCCAGAGGTAGGTTGCCTTGTACTAAATCTTTTACACCTATGACAACTCTCAAATTTGCAAACTCTGCCCTAGAAGTTCAATACTTGGATTTTCATGTAGATTAGGGTTTGGTCACATTAGGTTTTTTTGATTTTCTCCTTGATTATGAAAAGAACACTCGGAAGGTGAGGAAAAAAGGACCACCAACCTTGCTTGACTGATGCAGGAGTTTTGGAGGCAAAGGTTTGGATTTAGACAAATTTTTAGCAATTTTGACAAAAAAAATTATGTGCGCAGTGCCTGCCTAGGTGCGTACCATAGTGTTATTTAACACTGCACCTACCTCCTCTGTGTGTAGCGCCGGGCTCCAGGTGCATAGCGCTTCTTCTGGTGCACAGTTCCCATTTGCAAAGGGAATTTGGAGGCCTTCCCAGTGTCATAATGAGCTTCATGATAGCTCTTTGGAAATATTGACTTTTCTACCTTCCAAATATACAATTTTTTTCCTATTTGGAGTTTATTTTCCCAGTAAAAGGTTGATTTTCCCATGACTAGTCAAACATTCCTGAATGATGGTGCAGAAATGCAGAGTGCTAGTGCAGGAAACTTTTTTGGGCCTTCATTAGCTCAAAATTAAGCTCGTGATAGCTCATTGTAAATATCTTCAAGTATAGTTATCTTTTGACTCATCAAGCAAGTCATTTGGACACTTCAACTGTGAGAAAAAACTGATTTTTCCAAGGTCACTCTAGCAGTGCAAAAATTCTCCGGTGACACCTTTATTTTTGACATTGCTCCAAAACCATGATACCTGTGTAAAAAATGAAGGATTTTTTTCTTCTTGGACCTATGATGGAAAAATACCTCTCTCAATTTTTCCAAATTCATTTATGTTTGGTCATAAACATGTTTTTGAAGCAAAACTAGCCCTAGGTGTGACACATGGCTTGTCTCTTGGAATGAATTCTTGGAAAATGATGGAGGCATGATTTTTATGAGCTATTATAGAATTATTCTTGCTGACATGATATATCAAATGAATCCTTTACTCTTGTGCCTCATTTTCATATCAAACCCTAGCTTAGTATAAGTGGAAATTAGCGTGTGGTGTAGGGGATTTAGGACCGCCTTGCAGAGGGAGGGGAATGAAGGGGTTAAGGGTTGTCTAAATTCTTGGGTAAATTTTGGGGGATAGGGATATATGTTAGGGAGTAGGGGAAAGTGGAATTTAAATAATTGAGTGAGGGGAAGGGGTTCAAAAGCTCAAAACACAGGCCTAGTCTCAAAAAGTGTCAAATTGTAGCAATAGACTAGGTTTTGTAGAAAAATGATGATTTTGAGGGATAGGAGTGATGGGGAGTGTTTGTGAAGGTATATTAAGGATAGGAGGAGGTGTAAGAGCATTATTTTACAAGCCTTTTTAATTACTTAATCATGGAGGTCATGAAACCAAGAAAATTTCCATCAAAAACCCTAGTTTTCCTGTCTCCCTTGTTCCAAGATGCATCATTGAGTAGCAGACCTATTACCTTACCAATTTCTTCTACTGGTTGGCCTCTTATTACTTCTACAAAAGTGTCGATATAGCCCATTACCTTATGTGCAGATTTTTGAAGCTGAATGGTAGTCTTTTTGGAGATTATGACCTTGTAAAACATGAAACCCTAATTGACCTAGTGGGGATTCTTTGACCTCTCTTTGACTGAAAATTGGTTTGGAATCTTCAAGTGTAAAAATAAAGTATTGAAAAAGTGGTGTATTGAAGATCCAAAATAAAATCTACTTGATTTATCTAAAGAGTCTACAGAGATAGTTTAGGGACCCTCAATGCTTGCAGGACTTGGGTATCATGGGCACGAGTTAAGCTTGTAGGAAACCCTAGGTGGCAAATGGAGTTATGGGCAAGGCCAAAAAAGAGTGATGAGGTTATAGGTGGGAAAAATAGGATGTAGATGAGTGGCATAAGCCTATGAGGTCTTTTTTAGAAGTGTTAGGTTGACCATGGAATGAAAAAATAGTAGAATATTGAAAAATTTCTCTAAGGATAATGAAGGCAGCGATATTTTTAAAACTCACAATGTTCATGAATTTTGTTTCTAGAAATCTAGGATAGGCATTTAGTCATCTACAAAGGCAAAAAAAAAAAATTATTGATGACTAACAGTGGCTCCACCTGGGGAGGGAAACTCCTTTTCATGAGGTGTCTAGAACCTCAGAGTTCAGATCTCTGAGCTTTGAATACCAGTGCCTTACTTGCACTTTGCAGATATTTATTTCTTCATTTGCTGATGTTCTTTTGAAGCTATGCTCTCACAATTTGAAAAGACATGTTTGCTTCAATATTTTTCCTACCTACCCATTTTACTTGGCCTAACATTTTTTTTTTTCACTTGGGTGCACTTGGATTTGCAAACCCTTGATATTTTTATTTTTGAAAACACAAACCAAACTATCTAATTGTACCCTTATTTCTTCCAAGAGTTCAGATTAGGCTAACGAACTCTCTTATTCTCTACCTAGTCTAATAATTTTTCAATATTAAGTTGTTTGACAAACTTCATTCTCTAAGCAATAAACATGAAATTGAAAGCATGGTTTAAATCAGGATTAGGAAATCTGACTTATCATGAGTTGTGGCATAAGAACAAGCTGCACACAAACATTATTTTGCATAAAAGTAAAAATAGAAAGATAAGGGATGTGATCTATCATTTGTTATGCATCCTCGTCTTCCTCTTTGGTTCTGTTTTGAGCATGTGGAACTAGTATCTTTCATTCACTAATCTATCCCTTTTTTACAAGTCAAGTTTGAATGATTTGACAAGCTCTCTTTTACTAACTTATCAGCAATAAATTGAAAACATGTTCAGCCATGATTAGGCTAGATGACTGAACAAGACTTTTTGGCACAAGTAGTGGCATTTAGGCTTACACACTTTTAGCATCACTATTTTTTGGGTATGGGGTTGTACCACTTTTCAAATCTACCCTCTTTTTATACCTTTCTTTGTTTTTGTGTTTTTTTTTTTTCATTTTTTCCAAACAATCTAGAACTAAAAAGATGCTCACAAGGCTGAGCTTATTTTGCATATCTATCTATCCTAATATAACCTATACATAATATACATTCATTTGGTGAAATCTCTTTTCTAACACAACTAATCAAGCAGATGATTCCATGAGGGATTTTGTTTCAGCTCTTTGAGAGTTTTGAAGAAATAAAATTTCCACTTCCACCTTACTTGTTTTCGAATAGTAGTGCCTAAAATTTTTGTCACACTTTGCAACAAATTTTTCTTGGCAGAACACACTCCTCCTTTGGATTTATCAAGGAAAACAACAAATATATCATGGAATAATGCCTGATCTAGAGGATTTGAGACATAAGCTCCATTTAGGACTACTCATTCTTCCACTTGGCCATGCTTGGTACTCTTTTGGGAAAGAAACTTCACTTCTTCCTCATGATCATATGAACTAGTACATTCATCATATGTGGCAATGTTATCCTCTAAAAAACCTGATGTGCTTTGATAGAGTGGGATGAAATTTGTGTGAAGGCCATCATATTGATGAGAAGGAGCACTCTTTGCCAATGGATCTTCTTGATAAAGAAGTGTAACAACTCTTATGTGATTGTAAATTTCCAAGCCTTCATATACAATTTGAAATTCAATGGGACTTGGTGGCTGCAAATCTGAAGCTGAATAGGATTCCGTGTCCCAAATGATTTCATCAACCATTTCAGGAAAAGGTTTTTCACTTACAACTTTCTCAAGAAGTTCTTTTTCTTCTCCAATTTCAACATCAAAAATGAAACACTGTTGATCCCCAATCACATGAAAGTTATTTCTGATGGGTCAGTATCAAGTAGAACAAAAGGTCAAAGATCCTTCACTTACTTCTGAACTTTCAAGGCTTCCCTCATCAGTGGCATAGATGGCATGAATTGGCTTATTACTTTTTTGAAGTTGATGAAAATGATCTTCCTCGCACAAACCAATCACTAATTTCTCTGCAAGGTTACTTTCTGTTTGGAGGATATCATCATCATATTGATCAAAATTTGGAAACTCATCAAAATAAGTAGTGTCACCAATCAAACATATTGGATTATCAGTTTTTTCTTCTTTGAATTGATCTACAAGTTCACTTTATGATTTATGGTAGATGGAATTAGTAGGAGAAAGAACAAAAAAAAATTGTTTACATGAAGGTTTAGAGGCTGGTTGCATGTTTAACATCTGATTTATTTCCTCTTCAGTCAAAAGAGGAGGAATTTTTCTCTTTTTTTGGATAGAAGTACAATAGTTCTCTTTCTCTCGTGAAGGCTGTTTTTGAGGCTGAATGTTTTCTTGAGCCTCACCTAGAAGAGATGGTGAATCATCACTTGTGCCTTCCGAGAGATCTTGTGGGTTTCCCTCTATACCTTGGTTGATTTCTTCCTCAAATAACTCATCTAGGTTGTCATGATAGTTATCTTGAGAATGAAATTCATGGATTGCTGCTAAGAGATCTTCAGGATGAAAATTTCCTAAATCTTCATCACTATCTATAAGATATTGTATGATATCCTAAGATTGATCACAACAATTTTCAACCAATGATAAAGCTGGGGAATTTTGTTTATAATGCTCATAAAATTCCTTGTGTATATCCTTTAAGGAAAACAAGCTACCAGGTCTTAGACTCTCATAGAATTCCCTTGCCTTCCCTTCTAATGTTAGCATGAAAATCTTCATAAGGAAATCGTCATGCCATTCAGCTTTTAACCCCCATACATGGATATGAAACTTGATGAGGTGTAACAAAGGGTCATCAAACTTTTCATCTTGAAACCTAGGGAGGTTTTTGCCCCAATCTATCTAAGGCAATTTGTGTGGGATCCCGGGGATGTGATCTCTATTCATTATAGCATATCTCCTTTGTATCCTTGGATCCATGTTTGTAAATCAGAAAGGGTCACTAAATATTTTCAACCAGTCTTAGAGTTCTCTACTAGTGGATTCTTTAGGTCTATTGAGATTTGTGGAGTCGCCAGGTGGAAGGTTTCAAATTTTTTGTCCACCATCAACATGATTTGGATTTCTTAATGCATTCCCGAGGGAGTTTATGAGAACTAGTGGGGTCAACAGGGCTACTGAAGACCAGTGGAGTCGCCAAGTGGATGATTTTTACTGTTTTAAGGATGTTCTTGTTGTCCACCATCAACAAATCAATACAAATCTAAGGAATTTTGTTGGTTTTCTGAGTTCCTAAGGATGTCTAAGATGTTATCTTCTCAGAATGTCCCACCATGATCGCCATTATGTTAGTGTGGCGATGAGGTGGAAGATTCACTGGATTTTCTAAGTCAAACTAAGGGTCTAAAGAGTCTTAAGAGGTATTCAGGAAACTATGTACTCAGAAGTCCCACCATGATCGCCATTATGTTGGTATGAGCAGTGGGATAAATCCACAAGATAGTATTCTTAAGGGCTCTGGAAAGGTTTAGGGAAGTCTAAGTTTGTTTTTCACTCAGATTCCCACCGTGATCACCATTATGTTAGCTCCCCGTAATTTTCTAGATTGATTGAGATACAAATGGAAAGGGGTAACATAAAACTAAGCTTTGGAATCCAAGGACCTAGCCTTCCTGGATTCGGACAGGGATCTCTCTATTAGGTGCAAAGATGTGAACTTGTTTGCTGATTAGGGTTGATTTTAGGCTAGTTATGAAGTATTGGGTTTGTTGATTGTTTTTGGTTGGGTATGACGCTTAGATAGATTTAGATAGAAAGCAAGGAAGACTTCAAAACATTGGGAAATAGAGTCTAACAAGGTCATGATAAGTTCACTAATGGATTAGGGAGTATTTTCAGGGAAAATCTAGCTTGGTTGGTGGATCTTTGAGGTTGTGAAGGATCATGAGATGGACATTAAGCTTGAGAACAAAAGCTAATAAAGGGCATACCAGAATCCTTTATATAGTTTGAAACTAAGGGAGTTAGAAGAATCATAAGCGTAGAAAGAGAATCAAAGGCATAAGCAAAACATAATCCATTTGATTTTAGACTGAAAGAAGATAATCATCCAAGACAAAAATTCAAATGAAATAAAGAAAGGAAAGAAACTTATTTCACTTTCATGGATTTCATCATCAAGAACAAAAAAAATCTAATATGTACAAATAACTACAATCATAGAAGGAGAGAAACTTTGAACCTCTAAGATAATAGCTATGAAGGTTATTTGAAACAATTAGCTAAGAAAATGCAAATAGCATGATTGAAACAAACTTCTTTGACAAACCTAGGTAATGGTGCTTTAAAGAGATGACTCCAGGAACAGAGTTTTTAGTGGCAACAAATATGCAGGGCTAGCCATAAATCATGCTTGATACCAACTGATCTAAACCATTCAAGAAATAGAAAATTTCAGGAAATCCTTAGAGAGCAAAAGATGAATTCTCTAACATATCCTAGCAGAAGGAAACATTAAGGTAGTGAAGAACAAACAGACCTAAGGTGCCATCAGAAAACATGTCTTAGTATAAATTCTTTGTCCTACTGCAATAGAGAAAAATGGAAACATAATGAAAAAACTAGAAAACATGAACAAAAGAGAAACACATCACCATCAACCAGGCTTACGTATCTTGCAAATAGTCCTTCTCCATCAACAAACAAATCAGGGCATGCATGAGCACAAAGACATCAAATTCTTTTCAAAACTCCAAGAGACTATGTATTACTTGAGAATAAGTCATCAAAATCCCACCAATACATAAGAGCCTCATGCTCTATTTATGGAGAAAATGAGGACGTGGAAACCCTAAGAGGCTTCCAGAAACCCTAATTTAGCCATAAATGTCATAAATGTGCTTAATGACCATGCAAGACCCAAGACACATAATATATAAGATAATAAATGAAAAACATCAAAACACAACTCCCTAATCAAATCAAGAGTGATTTGTCCAAGAAAATATTAAAAAACCAATTTTTCATTAATTAGTGTCTTTTTTTGACTTTTTGGCAAAAGGTTGTCTCTATGCGTAGCGCCCTTTTAGAAAAAAATAGGGTCTGTTGTACCTAAGTTTTGGACCCCTTCCTGGAATCAGAATTGGCCCCGTGATGGCTCGTTGGAAAGCTTGATGAGTACAATTTTGAAAAATACTTGATTGGTGCTAAATGGATGCCATTTTCTGGCTCAAAAATCAGATCTCCAATGATTGCTCTGTGCGCAGCACCTGGCCTGAAAAGGAGGCAGAAAAAGTCAATTTTGAGGTGTTTTTTGACCTTTTGAGGGGGAAAAAATGCTCCAATTGACCTAAAATTTTGTGGGTAGAATGTTGGTGATGTGAAAAGTCCAAAATTGAAAACTTTAGAAGCTGAGGATGCACCAATTTTGTGCTTAGTGCCTAGGGTGTTGCGCTCTTAGGGGTCAAAATTCAAAAAAAACAAATTTTTGTCCAAATTGCCTCAAACTTGGTGGAGAAGGTCTTCAAGGGTTTTGAGAAGCCTATGAGAAATATTGAGCCATGTATCTATTTTTTTCTTGGTATTTACCTTCTTTGAGTGCTCAAAAGTCAATGCCTCCTCACTGATTTTCTGTTGTCACTTTGTTCCTCTTTTTGAGTTACTTGCCGCACTTTCTTCACTATCCTCTTGCTCAGCATGAAAACCACTCTCTTCTTGATCTTCACCATATTATTGTATCTTATATTGCTACCATTAGTTTTTTTGCCTTGGTTTTGGAGTTGATCATCAGCCTCTGTATCTGTCTCACTTTAGCCTTGTCCTTCATTGATGTCTTCTTCTTTGTCATTGCCTGCCTCTTCAAAATCAGTTTCAGCCTCATCATCTGTCTGTTCTTGATATTCTATTTCCTCATCATCTTCCTTCATTTTGCCACTATTTGCACTATTATTGTGCTCACTGTCTTGCCCATGCTCATATTTCTCTTGGCTGCCTTGTGAGCCTTCTTGCTGGATATTACCCTAATTATTTGCTTCATTACCTTCTTGGCCTTCATCTTTTTCATCATCAGTATATTTTTCTATGCTTGGGAGTGAGCAACTTGTATCATCTCCATCAATGTTTTTTCTAAGTGTTCACTATTTTTACTTTCACAGCTGTCAATTTCATCTTTATTTTTATCTAAACTCTGCCTCTGACCTGCTGATTTCTTCCTCAGACATGGTGACTGGTCTAAAAAAACAAAATTTTTAGGTTGATGAGGGCCTTTAGGTTTATGGAGGGCAAGTGAGTGATTTGTGGGAAAATTTTCAGCAAATAAGGGCAAGATGAAGCAATCAAAGAATATTTTTAGAGTCCAGAGGTAGGTTCGCTTGTACTGAATGTTTTACAACTATGACAACTCTCAAATTTGAAAACTCTACCCTAGAAGGTAAATAATTGGATTTTCGTGCAGATTAGGGTTTGGTCACATTAGGTTTTTTTAATGTTCTCCTTAATTATGAAAAGAACACTTGGAAGGTGAGGAAAAAAGGACCACCAACCTTGCTTGACTGATGCAAGAGTTTTGGAGGCAAAGATTTGGATTTAGGAAAATTTTGAGCAATTTTGAAAAAAATATGTCTTTGCGCAGTGCCTGCCAAGTGCGTAGCACCTGGCTCCAGGTGCATAGTGCATTTTTGTTTAACACTGCACCTACCTCCTCTATGCTCAGCGCCAGGCTCCAGGTGCATAGCGCCTCTGCAGGTGTGTAGCGCCCATTTGCAGATGAAATGTGAAGGTTTTCTCGGTGTTGGAATGATCTCTGTGATAGCGCGTTGGAAAGCTTGACTTTTCTACTTTCCAAATATATAATTTTTTTCCTGTTTGGAGTTGATTTTCCCAACAAAATGTTTATTTTCCTAAGACTGGTAAAAAATTCTTGAATAATGGTGCAGAAATGAAGAGTGCTGGTGCAGGAAACTTTTCGGGGCCTTCCTTAACTAAAAATTGAGCTCGTGATAGCTCATTGGAAATCTCTTCAAGTCTAGTTATCTTTTGACTCATCAAGCAAGTCATTTGGACACTTCAGCTGTGAGAAAAAAATGATTTTTCCAAGGTCACTCCAACAGTGCAGAAATTCTCCGGTGACACCTTTATTTTTGGCATTGCTCCCAAACCATGATACTTGTGTAAAAACTGAAGTACATTTTTCTTCTTGGCCCTATGATGGAGAAAAAACTCTCTCAATGTTTCCAAATTCATTTCTGTTTGGTCAGAAACATGTTTTTGAAGCAAAACTTGTCGTAGGTGTGACACGTGGCTTGTCTCTTGGAATGAATTCTTGGAAAATGATGGAGGTGTGACTTTTATGAGCTGGTATATACTTATTCTTGCTGACATGATATATCAAATTAATCCTTTGATATTGTGCCTCCTTTTCATATCAAACCCTAGCTTAGTTGGAAGAGGAAATTAGGGTGTAGTGTAGGGGATTTAGGACTACCTTGCAGAGGGAGGGGAATGAAGGGGTTAAGGGTTGTCTAAATTCTTGGGGAAATTTTGTGGGATAGGGATAAATGTTTGGGAGTATGGGAAAGTGGAATTTAAATAATTGAGTGAGGGGAAGGGGTTCAAAAGGTCAAAACATAGGCCTAGACTCAAAAAGTGTTAAAATTGTGGCAATAGATTAGGTTTTGTAGAAAAATGATGATTTTGAGGGATAAGAGTGATAAGGAGTGTTTTTGAATGTATATTAAGGATAGGAGGAGGTGTAAGAGCATCAAGATACAAGCCTTATTTATTATTTAATCATGGAGGTCATGAAACCAAGAAAATTTCCCTAAAAAAACCCCAGTTTTCTTGTCTCCCTTGTTGCAAGATGCCATCATTGAGTAGCAGACCTCTTACCTTACGAATTTATTTTGTTGGTTAGCCTCTTATAACTTCTTCAAAAGTTTCAATATAGCCCATTACCTTATGTGTAGACTTTTGAAGCTGAATGGTAGTCTTTTTGGAGATGATGACCTTGAAAAAAATGAAACCCTAATTGACCTAGTGGGGATTGTTTGACCTCTCTTTGACTGAAAATTGGTTTGGAATCTTCAAGTGTAAAAACTGAGTATTGAAAAAGTGGTGTATTGAAGATCCAAAATACAATGTACTTGATTTATCTAAAGAGTCTACAGAGATAGTTTAGGGACCCTCAATGCTTGAGGGACTTGGGGATCATGGGCATGAGTTAAGCTTGTAGGAAACCCTAGGTGGAAAATGGAGTTATGGGCAAGGAAAGAACAGAGTGATGAGGTTATAGGTGGGAAAAATAGGATGTAGATGAGTGGCATAATCCTATGAGGTGTTTTTTTAGAAGTGGTAGATTGACCATGGAATGACAAAATAATAGAATAGTGAAAAATTGCTCTAAGGATAATGAAGGCAGTGAGATTTCTAGAACTCGCAATGTTCATGAATTTTGTTTCTACAAGTCGAGGATAGACATTTAGTCATCTACAAAGGAAATTTTTTTTTTTTTTGATGACTAACAGTATTTATATTTTTTGTTTGCAGATAGCAATTGAAGAAGGTGAGAAGATATGCAGCAGCCTAGAGCAAAGATTTTCTCAGAAAAATGGTTCTAGAGGAGAGAACCAAAGAGATGCGAAATACTGAGCTCCAAGGAGAGAATCTTAGTGCAGTATCGTGTAGTAGGGAGTACTTGCTACTACAGAGGTTTTGTTGTAGCTCACGGAAAGATCAGAAAGGAAATTCCACAGAGGATGTGGGTAGAATTTCTAAAGAGGAGGACTTGGTACTGATATCAAGCAACAAACTTGTTATTGAGATGAATAAATCATATGAATAGGAGGTCATAAGACTTCTGTACCTTGGGAGTCTAATGCAGGAGCATCAGACCACCGTTAATATAATTGAAATACGATGCTGTGGAAGGATAATGTGGACAACCGGTTGTAAATGGGGCTAAATACCATGAAACGAAGCTAAAAAGAGGGAAGCGATATGTCTCTAGAAGAACTGATTTATTTTAATTATTGGCCATGTAATCAAACAAAGAGATTCCATGGGTTATTGGAGCGAAATTAAGGAGAAAAACTCATGGATCTTAAATGATGCACTCCTTTTCCTTTATAAAGGAAGTTTGTATTGTATGTTTAGAGGGTAAAGAACACAATGTAGCTGCAAAGAAAAAGTGTGATTCAGGCGTGAGTGGCCTTTGCCTGTATTCGAGCTTAGAAAATAAATGAAATGTGTGTGTTTTTAAGTATCCTGGAATAATCTGGAACTTGTAGTATCTGTGTGTTGTTTTATTTCAAATTTTCAATATATATTTTTGTTCTTTCTATTAATAAATATATTGTGTGAGTAAGAGTGGAGGACAAAGTACATATGAAATTCACGTAGATGAAGAGACGAACAAAGTCGTGTGCGAGAGATAGATGGACGAGCACATATCACCTTCGGTGATTATTATGTTTATGAGTTAAGGACTTCGCAAGTTAAACAAAATATCTTGCGATTCGATGAAGGGAAGAGCCACGTGTCTTCATGGTGCATTCAACGCATATTGCATGTGATACAGGATAATCGTAACGAAGAAGAGGTAATTCTGCGAAATACCGATTTGTGATAATTTTTGGAAGATGTGATGTGATTTCAGCATCACAATACTTTGTATCAATGGTTTTAAGCTATGTGTTATATTTGCGAACATGTGATATTGTAAAAGTTCCGATGTGCGATTCGCTTCCGATTTGTCACCATGTTGTGGAACCCTAGAACCAAAGTTATGTGTGTATGCATGTTGTCTAGGAGCTATTACGATTTGTTTCTGATCAAGTATACGCTATTTGATTGCTTCCGTATGTATGTTAATAAAAACTTGAATATTTTAATCCGCTACGAGTAAAGGGAATTTATGTGGGCCATAACCCACATGTCTGCGGTGTTATCTTAAATTACAATTTCGTGCTACATCAGTTGCCAAATAAAAATTGTTATAGATAATGCTCAAGATTTCAGTAGTATTAAAATGATAGAATTCCATCAGAAATATCATATTAAATTACATCATTCTACACCTTATTATCCACATGATAATGGGTTAGCAGAATCATCAAATAAAAGTTTGATTAAATTCATTAAGAAAGTATTAGCATATCACAAAATGACTTGGGACAGTAATCTCAAATATGCAGTGTGGTAAAATAGAGTTTCACTTAAAAGATCTACTGGTAAATCTCCTTTTCAACTTGTATATGGGATTGAATTAATTTTCCCAACACAGTTAGCATTTCCATTTATGAAGTTTTTGTAGGAGTCATATGAAGAAGCCGATGATTTTTCTATGAGAATCAATAAAACCATTGAGCTAAATCAAGATAGATATGAAGTTCAACATAAAATTGAATAGTATTAAGATAAAATGAATATTTTTTTTGATAGGAAGGCTAGAGAAAGAGATTTTAGGAAAGGAGACCTAGTGCTGAGATGGGATGCCAGAAGAGAGGAAAAAGGCAAGCATGTAAATTTTGATAATTTATGGTTGGGACCTTTTAGCATTGCAAAAGTGAAGGGTAACAACACATTTATTTTACATAACCTAGAAGAACATTATTCTTCATTTCCATTCAATGGCCAATACCTTAAACACTATATTCAGTATTAAATACCTGAACTTTCATAATTGTATATTCCCAGTGTTCTTTAAAATTTCAGCATCAAAGTGTGTTTTTCACAGCAAAGACTCCATAGCCCAAGGATAAGGCACATGGATCGACAATTTTTCTACATCCCACAGGAGGAAGCAGTCCCTAGATGGAGCCATTGTTGTAATGTATTCTTACTCCTTTAGATTTTGTAATTTTATCTTTATTTCAAAAGGAAAAATAAAAATAAAAATAGAACAATAAGAAAAGTAAATAAAAAATAAAAAGAAAGAAGAAAAATGGATTTTACAATGTATATATATAATAAAATAAAAATACATATATCTCAAAGTTAGTGTGCAAGTATAAATGTTGCTTTATTTTATTATTTTATTATATTATTATAATCCTTTGTATTTATTTTAAAAAAATGGATTATTTAATTTGTAATAAGGTTGAAATGAATTTTTTGTCGGGTAGTAATACATTCATATTTTTTTTGAACATATGAGATTGGGCTTACCCAGATCAATGACCCCCGATCAATTGTGGGACCCCTAGTAGTGTCGACATTTAATAGAGGGGGGGGGGGTGGGTCTGCAAATTAGTTTTCATGATCCCACCATTGGATATGTGGAAATCCTATGTGAATTATATTAATCCCCTCGTGAAAAAAATTTACCATCCATACCCCCCCCCCCCCCCTCCGCAAATCACTCTTCCGCTTTTGCCTTCCCGCCACTAGCTCCTCCACCATTTTGTCCTTCCTACAACCATATTTCCATAATAAACTACTACTATCCCTCCTTTCAAACTTTAAGATGACCATTTACATCCTCCCCACTAACTTTACTATGCATTAAAATCATACACGCCAATAATGGTTAGACTATTCCAACCGTTATCCACTCCACAATAAAGAAATTTCATCTATTCAAACCATCCATTTGTATTATGTTCGTGACTACAATTCAAAGAACGCTTCGGCAACATAAATTTCAATAGAAAATGATCTCCAATCATCATCTTCAGCCTGCAATTGTCCTGCAACCAGGTAAATTATTATCAATTATCTCAAAAACTTATTTTCCTAATGGCTTCTCACAAGGGAAAAAAAAAGGGTTACAGATAATACCCTACTACCTCATGTGATTAACCTACATGAATGATCATTAGTAGATACTCACTTTAATTACAAAGCCCATATATTAATTGGATCTATACAAACTTCACAATTGGGATCTTCAAAATTAAGAAGATTCCAATGACGAAATTTATTTTTTGAAGTCCCTATTACCTCATTTCGATTTCCCATAGACCTATCACTTTCCAAAATTCGTTTCCTGGTGTGAAGCTTGAGATCTACCTAGCCAAAGAGATGTAATAGCCCAAAATAATGAGACTTTTTCTATGTGACTTCTGAATCAATTTTCCAAGTTCTCCAACTAAATCCTAAAAAACCTTTGCATCCATTTTACACTGATGCATTAATGAAAATTTACCAAAAGCTATCATTTTCTGATAGAGCTCATATTTTTCATTATTTCTTGCATGAGAATTCTAAGTTACCCATGACCAATCCTCTCTATTCAGCTACTATGTTCCCTAAAATGTCTAGGAATTACGGGAATTTTGAGGTCTAAAATAGGCCTCCTACGGAAATTATAAAATAATAGTGGAAATAATAAAATAATATTTTATTACATCATCAAATTTTAAAGGGAAAAAAAGAAAAAACTACTTTTTCAACTCATATTTTCAACTTATCTCCCAAATTGTTTACTCACATTTCGAGCAAGAGTACTCATTGGATGCAAAATTTAATTCCTCATCCAAGGAGTATCCATGTTGCATACTTTTAATGGATCCTTCTACACAAAAAATGAGAAATACATGAAAAACGTGATTGCAATCATGTATTTTCATGTATTTCTCATTTTTCGTGTAGTAGGGTCCATCAAAAGTATGCAACATGGGTACTCCTTGGATGAGGAATTAAATTTTTCATCCAACGAGTACTCCCACTCAAAATTTTAGTAAAAACTTTGTGAGATAAGTTGAAAATACAAGTTGAAAAAGTAGTTTTATTATTTTATTATTTTTTAATTTTTTAATCCTTTTACTTAAAAAATAGCAAATCATCCCCCATCACTACAAGGAAAAGAACCTCTAGTGGAGGTTATAAAGGAGGTTTTTAGTGTTATAAAATTGGCCAAAATTGTCAAAAAAACATATGCTACCACATCCGTTTATGGTTACGGAGGTTTTGGCGAAGCTTTTAATGGAAATTCAACATAACTGAAAAAAATGGGCGGTCGGAGGTTATTACAGATGTTTTTTTCCTCGGTGCACTAATAAGGCTTTAACACACCAGTGCATACCTGTGGACGGCGCCCCGAGGTAGTCGAAGAAGAATGCACCGGGTTGTTAAGGTATAAAACAACATCGGGCATAGTGTTGGTGATACAACGCACGGGGCCGTTATAATTGGTCTTGGGATTTGAGCGGTGCCCATAGGTCGTACCAATGCCCTGGTGCGTAGACTTATAGAAACACACCAGTGCATCCTTTCACACAAATGCACCAAGCTTTATAATTGGTATCAATATTCATGTGGTGCAAATATGCCATACAAATACACCGGTGCATATAGACTCTTAAACGTCCCGGTGCGCAGTATCACACAAATGCATAGAGATTTATAATTGGTATCGGTATTCATGCGGTGCCCATAGGTCATCTAAATGCACCGGTGCGTATAGACACAAAAACGCCCCAGTGAATAGTATCACACAAACGCACTGAGATTTATAATTGGTATCTATATTCGTGCAGTGCTAATAAGTCGTAAAAAGGCACCGGTGCATAGATAGACATAAATGCACTGGAGAGCCGTACCGCACAAATGCCTCGTAAAAATTCACTGGGGCGCTTAAGAATACAAGCACACCGGTGTAAGTATACACGCACCGGTTTTAATTTTGTATTTTTTAGAAACATCGACCTGTTACAGTGTAATTATTGTGATTGTTTTAAATTAATTATTCGTCAAAAGTTGACACATCTTATAACAATATTCATATTAATTAAATTTTTATTAATGCATTTGAATGTGATTTTTGGATTAATTTGTTATATCATATCAAAATTCTTGTGGTTTTTTAAAATTCATTATTCATTAGAAGTCGGCACATATATATATCTTATAACAATATTCATATGAACTAAATTTTTATTAGTGCATTTGAGAATGACAATGGAGAATGCAATAGCGACAAAAGAGAATGCAATAGAATAAAATAAAATATTTTTTATATATATATATATATATATATATATATATATATATATATATATATATATATATGAATAAGACATTCTTTTTCATACAAAATGGGACAGTTATTAGTATCCATTTATCTTTCAATTGGGACACTATGTCCATTACATTAAAGAAAATGTCTAATTTCACAAACATTTTTCAAAAAATACAACACCTTGCTTTTATATGCAAACATAGTGATCATTATTCTTCGCTTGAACTGTTGTCACTGCTAGAGCTACTTCCATGACTTGGGTTATTTTCAGCAATGTTTTGTTCATAGTGTTGATTGTTTTCTTCTTCTTCACCTTCCATCTACAAACATAAAAATAAACTGTAATGAGTGTATATACATTGGTGAGAATAATGAAAATTGCAATATTAAATAATAAACATCAATGTAAATTAAAAAGAGATGACGTACCAATGCAACAATTGACTCATAAACTATACACATTCTTTCAAAACCATGTAACATGCCATCTTTCAAGATTTGATTTGTTGGCACATTGCCATACTTTGTTTCTTGCATGTTTTAGACCCCATAACAAATCATATATTTAATATAAAGATTTATTTTTTCTATTAATTATAGATGGAGCTAAGTAAAACAAGATCCATAGATGCTTACAAATTCCACAATTAAGTTCTAATATGCTAATATATATGCACAACCCATATTTAACTCAATTTCAATCAATTCCTTTGATGGTTCTTCTTTGTATGTTAGCACTTGTTTGAAGACATTCAATGATGATTTTTGTAAAACAACTTAAAAAATACAAAAATTAAATCTAGTTAAGTTGTCATAAGGAAGTAAAAATTACTCAAAAACTTAGATATCAATCCTTTTCTACCTTGTCGTCATGTTTATGTGCTGAATGGGTTCCATTTTCTTTTCTTTTCTGTAAGAAAATACTTGAAAATTAATATTTAATGCTAAATTGTTTATTTATTTTACCTAATGAATAAAAAATTTAATGATTACATATTACATTTGAAGCAAGTTTTTGTTGATATGGCTCCTCCAGCGATGCAATTTTTTCCATTTCTTTGACCATCTCCTTGTACACCTTTTTGGACATTCCTACTGGCATATTTTTGATATCATCTCGTTCATATTTTGAGATTTTCATAATCTTCCTGAAAATGTAACATGACAATAAACTATTTAATTTTAATATTGATATATGAAAATTAAGTATAACAAAAGTGATATTTATAAATAATTCTAGACAAGCATCTAAAGGAATATTACTTTTTCATTCCTTCTTTTTTTTTGTACGTTTTTTCTATTAAAAGTCTGACATGTCTCATTGACCAATTATTTGGAAAATCTTCCTATTGTTTACATAAAATTTGGTTCTTGGAATCATTGGATTGGCTTTTGTATTGTAAGTGGAAAGAATGTCTATACATTCATTCCGCTAGATCCCTCAAACTTTTGTAAAAGTTTTTCCCCCTTTCGTTAATTTCCAGCACCACTCTAGATGAGCAAAGGAGCAATTGATTTTCATTTACATGATGTTCTATTTTTTTTCTTTTCTTCGAAAAACATTCCTTTTTTGAGTTGTTGGTCCCTGTAGAACATTAAACAGGTGTGAATTAGTAGATTGTTTGACACATGTTATCTAATAATTTTAAGTGTATTATTAATGATAATTAAAAAAAGAAACTCATATTGGATCAATAGTATTTTTTCATTCACCTGATTCATCCTTTGCAATTTTTCCATTAAAATTTTATGCTCTTCTGGTCCTATATCAGAAATAATCATATCGAGCTTCGTCATTTTGTGGCTCTACATGATACACAGTAAACAATACATATTATTTAAACTTACATATAGTTCAAAAATAATATTTTTTCTAAATAATTTACAAACAAACTGCCTTTTTTGCTTTTCTTGATGTGTTAATAGTATTTTTATTACTTAATCTCTTGTCACACATTTCTTTGTCAATATAAAACCTGTATCATATCATTCATTAATATATTTATAAATAAATTCTCAAATTTTCAGGTACAAAATAAATCTCAAGACACTGGTGCGTCTTTCATGAGGTCCGCACCGCAGTCGGTGCATGGGGATATTAACAACGCACCACAAAACAATATAATACATCGTACGATGCGTTGGGTATTATAAACGTACCACAAAAAATAGTGTAATAGACCTAACGGTGTGTGGGGTATTATAAATGCACCGCAAAAACGATGTAATACAGCATACGATGCTTGCCTAGTTAAATGGAGCACCAATGCCCTATTTCAGATTTGGCGCACGGATTTAGAAAAAATGTTTTCATTTTTTTTACTACAGTACTTTTGCGATGCGTTGTATAATACAATTACAATTACAATTTTATAAATATTTTACATACAATTCAATTAAAATTACAATTACAATTTTAGAATTTTATGTACAATTACATTTACAATTTTACATAGAATTAAATTTACAATTACAATTACAATTTTAGAATTTTATGTACAATTACATTTACAATTTTACATAGAATTAAATTTACAATTACAATTACAATTTTATAAACATTTTACATACAATTCAATTGAAATTACAATTACAAATACAATTACAATTTTAGAATTTTACATACAATTAGAATTAGAATTACAATTTTACAATTTTTCATATATACAATTACAATCATTTCAGAATAAATTAAATATCACAATTACAATTAAAATTTTACATTAATAAATATTTTACGTATAAGTACAGTTTAAATTAAAATAAGTACAAATACAAATACAATTTTACATACAATTAAAATTTAAATTACAATTACAATCACGACATAATATTTAATAATTATCATGGTCATTTAATATTAAATTAATTAATAAACATATCACGATCATGATAACCATTGTACAAACATCATATTCGACTAATAAACACATTCAAACATCAAATTAACATTATATATTAAGGTCATCACAAAAAAAACATCAAATATACATCTCAATATGTCAAATAACTCATTCTATCACATATACACATCTATCTGCAAGCTAAACATTAAATGAACATATCTAACATGACCTAATAATATGCACCACATCATGATGATCACCAACATGAAAATTAAGTACAACTGCAACATGAACATAAAATACATGGACCACACACACACACACACACACACACACACACACACACACACACACATATATATATATATATATATATATATATATATATATATCTATATATATATATATACACATATATGGTCCATGTATTTTATGTTCATGTTGCATTTGTACTTAATTTTCATGTTGGTAATGTTAAAAATACACAATTGATGAGGTGTTGGAGGTAGTATAACAACATCAATAGCAGTAATACAAGTGGATGCTTGATCAGTAAAGCTGGGTGTAGCCTCGACAGTCAATGATCGAGCATGCTCATGATCTGATCACTAGTAGTGATGGATGCATCCACTGGTGGTAGTACAACATCAATATGAGTAGTAGTAGTGGAGGCCTGCTCAGTCAATAATGCAACCTTGATGGTCGATGGTCCAGCCTGCTCATGATCATGAATAGTACTGATGGATGCAGCTGCAAGCTGCTGACTGGACGTGGCTGATGGTCTAGCCTCATCTCCATGATGACTGTCAAATGCTGCCAGTGGAGCATCATGCTCATCAGGCGTGCCACGAGGTGAACGATCATGAGATGCATGTGAGTCGTTGCTCGCGGACTGTTCATCACGTGTAGTGGCTCGACTATGCCTATAGCTACGGACAATCCTCCTTAGTCGCGTAACATCTATCATAGTTCCTACGACATACTGCATCAAGTTGTACATTTCATGTGGCATGCCTCTCCACATCCGTAACATCCTATCATCAACCTGTATGTCTTTGTAATGAGAGGGCCTGATGCCCGCATCAAAAATCAATGCACAAAGTTGGTTGGCCAACTCCATCCTATATCTGGTCTTAGGTCGACCATGCTTAGAAAAAGGCGACACTGCTGCACCATGAGCAGGAACATGTCTCTCTGCTGCACTAGCCTCATCCTCATCATGATCATCCTCGACATCAGCCATATCCTGATCATCATCACCAGGATCCACACCTAGATCATGTGGTGGACCTGGCATCTCCTCACCATCAAAAGAGCCAATGTCTGCAAAATATATACAATTACATAGCAATAATTAGAAAATTTCATTACACAATTTAATAAAAACAAGTTAAAGAACATGTTAGAATAAATATAAATAAAATAGTAATATTATCTCTATCATCTGGTGGCTCATTAGTTGTGAAGAGGATTTTGGGACACCCTCGCCAATCTAAGCCAGCATAAGGACATGGGACCATAATGAAGGGATGTAGTCCATCAAAACTAGCTAGTAAGTCTAGTGAATTATGTGATTTCCTGGCTGGAAACAAAGTGTATCCCCTCTTGGGAATCATCTGCCCCCACATGTGCATCCGGGCCTCAAACATCAGCCTACGAGGCTGTCAAAAAAAACTAGGTCTCATCTCTAGAAACCTCTCAAAAACTAAACAAAAAAGCTCTAAATCAAAAGGGAAGTTGACCCTCCCTTTTGCATGTGCACGAAATATATCTAAGGCCGTACAAAACTGCCACAAAAAAATGGCAGACCACCTAACAAGTTGTGGCTATTGTACTAAAAAATCAACATAATATAAAAGCAAGAAACTAATGTGTTGCCCATCATTTGTGTTGTGCGAAATGGTTGAAATGATAAGGGAGAGGCATTGCACATCCTATCTACCAAAAGAACCTATATGTAACTGACCTCCAGGTACCTGAAACTCTGAAGGAGATAGTACATGTGCTCTAATGAATCTTTGGGATTAAACTAACTGACTCCCTGCTACCCAACCAGTTGGCATGTCTGGGAATGAGGGAAAATCCACCCCTCTCATCAATATTCCTGTAATAAAATAAATATCCTCCTCAGTGGGTGTGTACCACTGGTTAGGACAAACCTGGAAAGCCTGTCGGTGGGCATTCCACCTGCGGATAAGATATCTCAAAAACACACTATGGGCCTTTAGGGAAGTAGCCTCCTCATAGAACTTCAGGAGCCCTACCTGCCTGAGGATCTCCTGGGTATCTGCAGTAATAGGGCAAGGGTATGCATCTATCTCCCTCTCTGGGCCTCCCATTGGCGAATCATGTCATACTATTTAGCCTGTTGCTTCTATTGTTCCACCTCTTATCTCTGAATCATTGCCATATTAAATTTTTTTTTATATTAAAACAGACATGTATTTAGAAATATACATATATATTTTTTTTTGAAAAAAAAAACAAACATAAAGGTTGGTGCGCCATAAAAACAGTCACGCACCGGTCGTGATGTGTCTTAAGAATGTAGCGCACCGGTCCCGGTGCCCCTAATGAAATACAATGCACTGGCCTTAGTGTAGCTGTCTATTTTTCAAGCACCATTAACTTTATCAAAGTTCAGAATAGCGGTGAGCCGACTGAAATATAGACCCCAACACATATACTCGTGTCAGCACACCGACTTCATGACCATTACATAGTCGACGGTGTGGTCTTTTACCCAGTGACGCCGTTGACCCTCTCGGAATCTAGAATGCAGTGCGCTGACATACACCAGGGTGAATAATTCCGTCAACGCACCGCACTGTGATTCCTGTGGTCAATGGTGCACCTGGATAAATGAGGGCACCGCCTTTTATTTTTTATTTTTTATTTTAAAATTATTCGGGGTGTCTTTCGATACTGCCCCAAAAACGGTGCGGATACAATTAGCACCGATGGCAGTGCAGCCTGTAAATTTTACAGGCAGCACTGCTATCCGATGCGATCCGAACAGCTCCAGCGCACTACGTGACAATTTATTCTTCTTTTTTAATGGTTATTTTTAAGGTTATTTCAATTTATAATCCGCTAAAGGCTTAATTATGGAAAAACTAGAAAAATACCTATACATTTCATCGTCAAGGAGGCATATTGGCTGTAAACTTTGCAAAAGAAAATTTTCCAACCATTTTTCAAAATGAAAGCTGGAGATTGGTGGCCAATGCAGAGCAGTAGTGTGTGCAGTGGGTGCAATGAGAGCACCGATGTCAGGGTAGCTCAGACAAGGAGAAATGGCACCGGTGCTAGAGAGCTCTAGAGCACTGAGGAAAGTGAAAAATGAAGTTTTTTGGTCGTAATTTTTTTTATTTAACCTTGTTCCGGTGTGCGGAGTTTTATAGGCACACTGGTATGCTTACCTACAACCCCACTGGGCTATGTCAAATTTGGCGCATTGTTTATAATGCACCGGGGCAATTCCCTAACACCGAACCAGGATGTTTTAGTTTTGGTGCGAAATT
>JAXQQM020091404.1:0-40185 GCA_034641835.2 Pinus albicaulis | reverse complement strand
GATTGCTACATGGCTTTTTGGGCACCCATTCCTACAGACTTGGACAAATTCACTTAAAAACAGTGTAAAATCCTCCATACGCGACTATGCCCGTGTTTTTCCGCGTGTATACGCGAGTACAGCTAGACTTTTCCGCGTATGCCATTTTAATGATTAAAAAATATATAAAATCCCTAATTTCGCGCTGGGTTGATGGTTACTCAGGTAGTTCAACCACCCCAGCCCGTGGCCAACTGTTTCCAACTGCTGAAACTACTTGGAGGGACTATAAAAAGCCTTCATGTGTATGGCCTAAGGGAGAGAGAGAATTATTGATATTATACTCTGTTGGTATTCCCTATCCAAGTCTGATTCCCCGTGCCTCCTGCACTTTCCCAGTTCATTGTAGGAAACCCTCGTTTCCTTGAGATACACATCCCTTTATATGTTATCTCGTATGCACTAGTTTGGAAGGAGTCTTAGCGAGGCAAGGGCTGGACGGATCCGGACGACGGTCTGCGAAGGCCTTGGAAGGATCAGGTGATCTCTCCACGTGTTACTTTTGTACATGCTATTTATAATACAGAAGTACCATGCTGTTCCCGAAATAAACATGTTAGTGTATGCTTTTATGTATGAGAATATTTGTTATACAAGCATTCATTATGATTTATTTAATGTTTTATATGAATCTCACTAACATATAGAGTAGAAATATGTTGTACAACTTGTCCTTTGTGCTGGTTTCTTCTTGTATTTCAGGTTAAGGAGGAAGGACGGTTGCAGGGAGTTTGAACTCCACGTGGATCTACTTCAAACGTAGGACCAACGGGTAAACCTCTCATTCTGCTCTATGTAGTTTTTATGAATGTGCATGATCGTGTGGGTCTCTGCTAAGTAGTACGCCCCTGCTCTGTGGAGGTTGAATCCCAACCAACATCTAGGGTGTTAATTCCCCGAAACAAGGTTCAGGTCCATCCATTTCCTTAGTACACTCCATATATCATCAAGAAGAGCCAAAAGGGCCTAGCGATCCATTGAAGCCTCAAAATTTCATTGCAACAACATGGGGGAAAACCACTTGGTCCAGACCTTAGAGAAAGTCCTTTTCCATTTGGTGTAGTGGCTCCGACTGGGGATAAAGGGACCATTTTCCCAATAAGGACAATGAGGGTGTGTTTTGTTTATATAACATTCAAATGGAAAATGATTTAATCTATCATATGCATTTAACTAAAATAAATATTCTACTTTATACCTGAGAGTGTTCATTCTTTTATGCGATCTAAAAATATATCTTCCAACTATTAGTAATGAAGATTATTTAAAAGTTGAAATAGATGAAAATTATGTAAAAATAATTCTTTTGACAAAATAGTTTAATCAAAAGGATTGTGAAATGTAGATCGCATATATATGTTTGATTATATATGAGATAAGAAATCATAAACAAATATCATTAAAAATGTGCATTTAACATTCACTTATGATAACAAATCTAATATATAATGCAGATAAAAACATAACTATCAATTTAAGAAGCAAAAATTAATATACCGTGTAGAAGTACCATATATATGAGGCTCTACTCATTCAAACTGACAGTAGTTTTATGCTCCTCTTCACTTTCAAGCAATTTAAAGAGTACAATAGTGCAACTTCAGTTAAAAAGCTTCAAATTTCAAAAGATAACAGATTTCGTTCCAATAATTCATCAAGGCATTCACAAACTTACAAAAGTGCATTCTTTGCAAACGTTTTTGACAAATTTCTGGACCCTTCTCTAAATGCATGAGAAGGGTTTAAATACTAAACTAAAATATGTTTAAAATATATTATTACATAAAAATTGAGGAGGTTTCAAACAACCATCCTCGTAAGGAGTAAAATTAACTACAATCTAGGAAATAAAATAACAACATGACTATGTGGGTTGATCCCCTTTGCACATTTGATCTCGGAGGTGACAAATATCCACCATTGGCTTTAGCTGAGCTGATTGTGTAATCTCGGATCTGACCTGGCCTTTAAACACTGCATTAGAAAGTTCTGGCTACGATTTCTTTGTAGAATCAGTTAATGTTTATAGAGTTAGGCACTGATGATAAGGTTTGATCAGAAAATTCCAGTAATTTTCTTGATCAAACTTATTTATATTTTTAATAATTTCCACTTGCATCTCTATATTTCCTTCCATTGTGCTTGTAATGCTTGGAGCTTTGGGAGCACTTCAGCTTTGGATTTTTTAATAAGTTTAACTTTAAAAAGATGTTCATTAACAAATTCAATGATTTCATTTGTCATCTTTGATGCCTTTGTCGTTTCCTTTTCTGCTTGTCTCAACTGCATTTCCCAATCTTTAAATAAATGTGAAATTTATCTATCTTAGAGAGGTCAACTTTCTTTCCCGCGTCAGATCCTTTCCACTGAATGAACTCAATAATATTCTTTTCAACTTTTTCACATTTAAGCTTCCTACTAGCCACTTGCTGGATCAGAATTTTGCTTGTACCATAGTAAGAAATGGTGATTGAAATTTGTTGACAAAAGGTTTCTTGCTGCTGCTTTAGATATGCATTCATTTTCAGTGCTTCTTTTATGAATTTCTCTACTTGAGGCTAAATTTTCAATTTTTCCATTACTGCTTCAAGCTATGTTTCTTTCTCTGTAATCTGCACATGGTGTTGCAACTTCAGTCTTTCAAAATATTTTTGAAATTAAGACATATTCATTTCAATCTGCATACTGGAATTAAACTTTTCATGTTTTAGCAATTTCTCCAACTCTTGAACTTTTCCTTCTTTTTACTTAAGTATAAGTTGTACCTCTGTGGATTTGTCAATGGTAGCAGTAGCATATGATCATGCGAAATATGATAACTTAATCAAATGTTTTGTAGGATCAACCAAAGGGTATTTCCATAAAACATCTACATATTCATCCATAATATTGGAAAGTGATTCATCAATTCTTCTTCTTTTTCTTCTCTTAACTACAACCTTATGACTTGGACTGTACAAGACATCAAGTGAGGGTATCTCTTCAATATTTAAAACAATTTGTTCTGTAGGGTATGCCAGAATGATATCTTGATCATGAACTTCTGCTACCTTCTGTAGTGGAATTGTAGTTTCCACTAATTTATGGGAATTCTCTGGAGTTTGGAAACTTGTTGATTCATCAACATTAGGCTTTGGTCGTGGTGGTGTTTCTAGTGCCTTGGAAAAATTATCCCATTATTTCTTCAAATATTTTGATTGAGGCTTATCTGTCTGCTTATGTGTCTTCTGGATATGCTGAACTTCTTGAGAAGATGATTCAACTCCATTAATTTCTCCTTCTGTTTTCATCTCAATACCTTTAATCACTTTCTCAATTATTTTCTTGGGAATCTCATTCCTGCTCTCAGATTCATTATCAGAGTGATCTGAATTTTGAGAACTATGTTGTGATTTCCCTGACTCGTGATTTTATTTCTTTTGAGATTCATCTTCTAAAATATCCTTAGCCTCATTATCTAGACTAATACTAGGAGTTGGCCTGTTGACATCTTCAATAGATAACAAGTCCAAGGGGACTTTTTCTAGCCTCTTATTTCTATATGCTTGAAAAGCCTCAAAATATGTTTTATTGAGCTGTCTGGATGAATTTTTCAATAAATATGTGAACTTCTCCACACCTTCAAAGAAATCATCAAACATATCTTTCTCATTCAAGAAAGGTTTCAGTTTAAGCTCAGTGGTGAAATTATTAACCACATTATTAGGATCAAATGGCATTTTTGGCATTAGAGCCTGAATTAATGAAGTGAAATTTGAAATATATTTGAATGCATGACCAATGTAGAAAAGGGAAAAAGTGCCACACTGTAAAGGGAAAGTAGGCCAAATGGCCTTCTTGGCATCTTTGAGTTGTTTGGACATGCCACTTGTTAGCCATCCATAAAATTTTGTCATATAAAATGATGGCTAAATCAAGTTCCTAAGTTTCCAAGAAACAAATTTCTGCAAATCTGTGAGTTCTTGGAACTTCACTATGCCTCATGTCCAAAAGAACCCATCTCACTATTATCTTCACTTAAAAATCCTTCAAGGTAACTTGCTGGTATAAAAGACTGTTTCAAAGCCTCCCTTTTCCTTCGTTTCACCCATTCCATCATTTTGCCTTGAAAAGCCCCTTTCCTCCTGTCAAATCCCTTTTTTTCTTCCCTTTTATACTCCATTTAATCAAAATCCCCTTTAAAAACCATTTAACCCCTTTTCATTTGGTTTAAAAAATCCTTTTAACCTTACCCGAAACCTAAAAAACACTAAAAAACTAATAAAAACCCATAAAATCCTTTGTGTAAGCTTTTCCACTCCTTTCGACCTTTTAAGCCCCCTTGGCTTAAGCCCTTTCCCTTTCTCCGCCATAAGACCCAGCCCCGTGACCGAGCGCCTTCACTCCCTCCCACTTCCACCTTTTTCCCTTTATATATTCGCCCCTACCTTGATTATAACCCTTTATTACTATAATCCAATGGCGCACATCGTTTTACCCAACCTCAAGCCTCCCTGCTACGTGAAAAATTAGCTTACGTCAGCTCGGCCCCACCTCATACTTCTGCCATGCATATCCCCTCCCGTTGCGTTCATTCTCAGCCTTAGATCTCTAGCCCGAAGATCTAACGGTTGTCGCGCCATTTCGCATCCGTTATGCTCCCTCCCCCCGCCATGCATCTTGAACTCGAAACTGCCGGTTTTGCAGAAGCCACATGTCGAGCAATAAACCGTATCACGCTTGATAAACCCATTACTGCTTACCACCCTTTTCTTATGCGAAAACCATTCATGGTTTTCCAAAACCACCAATGCTTCTTCGCACCATAATCCATGCTTGAACCCTGTTTACGCCTATATGCCATGGTTTTTCACCTCCGCTGCATACACTTCCTCCACAAATTCTCCTCTGCCCTTACCAAAGCCCTATGAAGTAGTTTAACCCAAGCATCATAGGTTTTATTTTATCAGTTCATGTGTGTTGCAGGTTTTCATGGCGGAAAGGATATAAAGTCTTCCCACAACCAATTACAGTGGCTCAGAGTCGAGGGTGACGATCCTCTGAGGCTCAATCAAAGACAGAAGGGACCAAAAGGGCTGAAATTCCACGTTTAAATCAATATATCGCGAATATTGGTTACACAGAAAGGTCCTCCAATGCATCACTGCCACCTGTACAACCAAAAATGAAGATAAGAGATTAAAGATAAAAGGATTAAGCATAAAGTTGAAGGTTAAAGGCTTAATCCACAGTTTAAAAGGATAACATAGTGAATAAAGAAAAACGATAATTAGAGAGGCCTTAAAGAAAATCAAAGGCTAAAATCAGTATTTAAATCCAAAAAGCATGACAAATCAGCAAAATACAGCCTTAATTTCCAGATCATCAAGGCTATTTACTCCCCCAAAGACTAAAAATGCCACCTACAGGCCTATTTACTCAAAAGCCTACAAAGTTAATGCACAGTTAGAGATATTTTCCAAAGACAGCTCAGAAAGTAATTACAAGCCTACCAAAAGCCTCAAAAGTCAACAGAAGTGACTGAAGTAGATGAAATTTAATGTAAAAATCAATTAACAGAGTTAAAACATTAGATATCTTCTCCATGAGGACTCCCAAAGGTTGAGAAGCATTTACTCTGTATTAATTGAATAATTAGACCTTCTTTTCATTCCACCTCCTCAATTTACCTATATATATCATATGAGGAGCCCAATATTGTTTTTGGTTGAATACTTGTTGAATGTAAATAGTTGTTGAAGCTGCTGAAGCTCTGTTAGTAATTGAAGAAATATAGGCTGAGAAGAGAAGTTTGAAGCTGTAAAGACCTACTGGACTTGAATATTTTAACTGGTTTGAACATCAAATATACAAGCTGATTTATGGGATCCTTGTCTATGTCAATGGTGATGTTTTTCTTACCGTAATTGTTTTTTTTATTATGTTTTCATACTGTCCACTTTCTCTGATAAAGAACAACAAATTTAGATTAGGATTTACTTCTAAAAGTACCCTAATTTTCACTGATAAGCTTTATCTTTATGTTTTCTTCTAATTGTGCTTTGAGGATAATTCAATAGAGTATAACCAGTGAAGTGTTGGTGAGCCCATGTTTCCTGAGTACAACTTGAGATATTGTCTTTGAAATTTCTTGAAAATTTTGCTGAGTAAAGTTGAACTAGAGAAGTCTATGGTTAGCCCTGTCCTCTAGTTTATCTCCAACAGTTGCTTTGAAAATATCCCTTAAGAGTATGCCGAAAGCAGGATAGGTTCAAAACCCAAGTCTGATCTTAGGTTACTTTTTATGTTTATCTTAAATGTTTTCCTTTGAGAGTATGCCGAAAGCAGGATAGGTTCAAAGTCCTTACTTGATCTTAGGATGCCCTTTGTTTTCTTATATGTTTGCTTCTTTCACCACACTTCTTAATGTTCCATACCACAAAATCAACTTAAAGAGATCTTTTGATATAGATGACTTGCCCCATGGACCACTCTTGAAACTTGTTGTGCAATTAAATCCTTTTGCGACTCCATAGCCCAATGGATTGATACTGTCTCTTACCTATCCTATCAGCTGAACCATTCTTTCAACCTGCTCACACCTTTACCCTTCAAAAGACTTCCTTTATTTCGATGATATCCTACCCAACCAAAAACAAAAAAAATCCTTTGAGCTTAATAACTAGCCTAATATCATATCATAAGCCTTAAAGCATATCATTCTAAAACACATATAGAGAGATCCCTCTCTGAATCCAAGAGGGCTAGATCCTAGGATTCCAAAGTGGATCTGATGTTGCCTTTTCATTTGGTATGCCAATATGCCAAATCACAAGACCCCAACATAATGGCGACTCCACTGGGGATTTCTGAGTGAATTACATCTTATACATCCTAAGACCTCAGAAGACCCATAACATCCTTAGATTGGTATTCAATTGCTGATGGTGGACAACAAATCATCTTAAAACATTTGAAATAATCCACCTGGCGACTCCACAACTCTCAATAGACCTAAAGACTCCACTGGGAAACCCATTCTATCATAACATCACTCATACTCAGTCAAGGAAACTTTGAGGATTAAGTTTTCTTTATTATAAGACTAGTTTGCCTCTAAAATATTGTCATATCTGGCTAACTTTTCTTTTCTGTTGGTCTAAAATCAACATAGTGGCCACTCCACATCCCAACATAGCAAAGGCCAAATCAATCCACTATTAGAAGACTCTGAAAAATTTGCAAAAATGCATTCAAGTCTCATAACAGAGCTTCATTATGGAATATCAAGTGACTTGGCAGAACTTGAATGTGAGGACCTTCCAAAGGTTATCCTTCTCAGCTCAAAATTCAATGCTAAACTTGAGCTTAAGAAAATTTTCCTAGACTTGGTGGTTGAAAGGTATGAAACTGAGATTGAAATTTTGAATTTGCAAGAATAATCATACCAATTCAGGGACCCTAGAGCATTTTTGGAAAGTCTCCCTCCCCCTAAGCAAGAATAAATTTCACTACCTTTTGATGTGCAGGAAAAGGATGATTGTGCTTTCAAGAGCCACATTGAAGATGCAATGAACTAAGCTGTCTGAGATGCAGACAATCAATCAGTCATGGGAGGCCCAAAAGAAGAAGGTCCACATCATATTTTTGTTGATCCTATATTAGAATACATGGAGGTTCTGATGGACTCAAATCCACAAGCATGGATTCTTTGCAAAATCCCAACGCAGCAAAGGCTGTCACCATCTATGGTGACCTTGATTTTAAAGACTCATACTCAAAGAATACCATGGTTATCTCTGATGAGCAGTCACATGTTTTACCCTTTTTTGTTACTGCTTAACTGGCTGCACTGGCACTATTGTATCATATAAAACAACAGAGATTTCCGTGTTAGATTAGGGTAGGTAGGAATGTCAATAAAGCTCAGCCTGTGAGCATTTAGTTAGTTTTTTTTTGTTTTTTTCTTTGAAAGAAAAATTGAAAAAATACAAAAAATAGAAAAAGAGAAAAGAGGGTAGATATAAAAGAAGAAAGGTACAACCCCATACCAAAAAAAGAAAAGAAAAATCCGAAAGTGTGCAAGCTTAAATGCCACTCCCAAAAGAAGCACTGCTATCTAGTCATACAGCCTAATCATGACTAGATATATTTCAATTTACTGTTGATAGGTTAGTGAATCAGATTTTCCAAACAATTTAATCTTGGCTTCTCAGTAGATTATATTAGGATAGAAGAGAATGGTTCAAATAAACTCAAAACTTGAACCAAGAAAGCAGAAAAAGAATGACTCTAATCAGACCAAAACTTGAGCCAAAGATAGAGGAAAATGGTTCAAACATGCTCAAAATCTGAACCAAGAAAGAAAAAGTATGGCTCTAAACAGATCAAAATCTGAGTCATAAGAAGAAAGAAGGATATTAATAATTTTCAGATCTTAAGCCTTCACAATTTTGTTTTGAATTTCTGTAAATTTCAGTCTATGTGCAGCTTGTTTTTATGCCATAGTCTTACAACAAATCAGACAGTTTAATCCTGGTTTGTCTGTGTTTAAATTTCTGTTTTAGAAAGTAGAGAATAAGATCTATCAAACAGTTTAATCTTGACAGACGGTAACTTAGGTAGAGAATTTATGAGTTCAACTGTTTAATCTGAGCTCATGGAAGAAATAAGGGTAGAAATAGATTAGTTTTCTTGTTTTCAAAAATAATTAAATGTTGACGTTGAAAGGGTTTGCAAGTCCAAGTGCACCTTACAGAAGAAAAAATGTTAGGCAAGTAGGCTATGTAGGTAGAATGTTTGGGATACAATCATTTTGTTAATACAAGTAATAATCATCTTTTTAAGTAGAATGATCAAATAAGAATGAGGAATTTCAATGGATAAGGCACTGGTCTACTTTCCAGAGATTTATCTCTAAGGTTCTTGACACCTCCAAGGAGATGCCCTCCCCAAGTGGAGCCACTGTTAGCCATCCATAAAATTTTTTCATATAAAATGATGGCTAAATCAAGTTCCTAAGTTTCCAAGAAACAAATTTCTGCAAATCTGTGAGTTCTTGGAACTTCGCTATGCCTCATGTCCAAAAGAACCCATCTCACTATTATCTTCACTTAAAAATCCTTCAAGGCAAACTGCTGGTATAAAAGACTATTTCAAAGCCTCCCTTTTCCTTTGTTTCACCCATTCCATCATTTTTCCCTGAAAAGCCCCTTTCCTCCTGTAAAATCCCTCTTTTTCTTCCCTTTTATACTCCATTTCATCAAAATCCCCTTTAAAAACCATTTAACCCCTCTTCAGTTGGTTTAAAAAATCCTTTCAACCTTACCCAAAACCTAAAAAACACTAAAAAACCCATAAAAACCCATAAAATCCTTTGTATAAGCTTTTCCGCTCCTTTCGGGATTTTAAGCCCCCTTGGCTTAGGCCCTTTCCCTTTCTCCACCATAATACTCGGCCCCGTGACCGAGCACCTTCACTCCTTCCCACTTCCACCTTTTTCCCTTTTTATATTCACCCCTACCTTGATTATAACCCCTTATCACTATAATCCAACGACGCACATCATTTTACCCAACCTCAAGCCTCCCCGCTACGTGAAAAATTAGCTTATGTTAGCTCGGCCCCACCTCATTCTTTCGCCATGCATCTCCCCTCTTGTTGCATTCATTCTCAGCGTTAGATCTCCAGCCCGAAGATCTAACGGCTATCGCGCCATTTCGTATCCGTTATGCCCCCTCCCCCCGCCGTGCATCTTGAACACGAAACTGTCGGTTTTGTAGAAGCCACGTGTCGAGAAATGAACCGTATCGCACTTGATAAACCCATTACCACTTACCACCCTTTTCTTACGTGAAAACCATTTGTGGTTTTCTGAAACCAACAATGCTTCTTCACGCCATAATCCATGTTTGAACCCTGTTTACGCCTATCTGCCATGGTTTTCCGCCTTCGATGCATACACTTCCTCCACAAATGCTCCTCCGCCCCTGCCAAAGCCCTCTGAAGCAGTTTAACCCATGCATCGCAGGTTTTATTTTATCAGTTCGTGTGTGTTGCAGGTCTTCATGGTAGAAAGGATATAAAGTCTTCCCACAACCAATTACAGTGGCTCAGAGTCGAGGGTGACGATCCTCTAAGGCTCAATCAAAGAAAAAAGGGACCAAAAGGGCCAAACTTCCATGTTTAAATCAATATATCGCGAATATTGGTTACACAGCAAGGTCCTCCAATGCATCACTGCCACCTGTACAGCCAACAATGAAGATCAAAGATTAAAGATAAAAGGATTAAGCATAAAGTTGGAGGTTGAAGGCTTAAGCCACAGTTTAAAAGGATAAACACAGTGAATAAAGCAGAAAGATAATTAGAGAGGCCTTAAAGCAAATCAAAGGCTAAAATTAGTGTTTAAAGCCAAAAAGCATGACAAATCAGCAAAAGAAAACCTTAATTGCCAGATCATCAAGGCTATTTACTCCCCCAAAGACTAAAAATTCCACCTACAGGCCTATTTACTCAAAAGCCTACAAAGTTAATGCACAATCAGAGATATTTTTCAAAGACAACTTAGAAAGTAATTACAAGCCTACCAAAAGCCTCAAAAGTCAACAAAAGTGACTGAAGTAGATGAAAGTTAATGTAAAAATCAATTAACATAGTTAAAACATTAGATATCTTCTCCATGAGGACTCCCAAAGGTCGAGAAGCATTTACTCTGTATTAATTGAATAATTAGACCTTCTTTTTACTCCACCTCCTCAATTTACCTATATATATCATATGAGGAGCCCAGTGTTGTTGTTGGTTGAATACTTGTTGAATGTAAATAGTTGTTGAAGCTGCTGAAGCTCTGTTAGTAATTGAAGAAAGATAGGCTGAGAAGAGAAGTTTGACACTGTAAAGACCTACTGGACTTGAAGATTTTAACTGGTTTGAACATAAAATATACAAGATGATTTATGGGATCCTGGTCTATGTCAATGGTGATGTTTTTCTTATGTTTTCATATTGTCCACTTTCTCTGATAAAGAACAACAAATTTAGATTAGGATTTACTTCTAAAATTACCCTAATTTTCACTGATAAGCTTTATCTTTATGTTTTCTTGTAATTGTGCTTTGACGATAATTCAATAGAGTATAACCAGTGAAGTGTTGGTGAGCCCATGTTTCCTGAGTACAACTTGAGATATTTATTTGAAAGTTCTTGAAAAGTCTGCTAAGTAAAGTTGAAGTAGAGAAGTCTATGGTTAGCCCTGTCCTCTAGTTTATCTCCAACAGTTGCTTTGAAAAGATCCCTTAAGAGTATGCCAAAAGCAGAATATGTTTAAAGTCCTTCCATGATCTTAGGTTACTTTTTATGTTTATCTTAAATGTTTTCCTTTGAGAGTATGCCAAAAGCAGGATAGGTTCAAAGTCTTTACCTGATCTAAGGCTGCCCTTTGTTTTCTTATATGTTTTCTTCTTTCACCACACTTCTTAATGTTTCATACCACAAAATATACTTAAAGAGATATTTTGATATAGATGACTTGCCCCATGGACCACTCTTGAAACTTGTTGTGCAATCAAATCCTTTTGTGACTCCATAGCCCAATGAATTGATACTGTCTCTTACCTATCCTATTAGCTGAACCATTCTTTCAACCTGCTCACACCTTTACCCTTCAAAAGACTTCCTTTATTTTGATGATATCCTACCCAACCAAAAACAAACAAATCCTTTGAGCTTCATAACTAGCCTAATATCATATCATAAGCCTTAAAGCACGTCATTCTAAAACACATATAGAGAGATCCCTCTTTGAATCCAGGAAGGCTAGATCTTAGGATTCCAAAGTGGTTTTGATGTTTCCTTGTCATTTGGTATGCCAATCTGCAAAATCACAGGACCCTAACACCACTTACTAGAAGTTGGTAGGCAATTTCCCTGGCTAAGAGCTTATCAAGAACATAATAAGGCAAAACATGGGGGGAAGAATAACTTCCAAAAACTCAGATATAAGTGAAATTTTCTTCAGAAAACCATATAGAAACTGGTAAATTGTATGGGCTAGCTTCTTTAGAAATCCTAGGGGCTTTTTCATTAAAGATAATCTGATGGATGGGTAACATAACTCCATTAAATTTTTTATAGAAATGTAAATGAAAATCAGATTCCCAAAGGGATCTATGGTAAATATGAATTGGAATGGGATCCTGGCTCGTCCATTTGCATCCCATGATAGGAAAGCTTGAACAAAAGAAAATTGCATCCATAATGTAAGCACTCATGTAGAAGGGAGGTATTTTTTAGCGGAAACACTTCTTTTTATCCTATAATCCATGATATTTCTTGCCAAATTATCAGACATAATGCTCTCCCAATTCATAATAGAGGAATTGATGACTGCATCAATTAAAGGGACACAGTCTATGGAAAACCTAGTGGTATCTTGTTTAGAAAACAATCTACATAGCATTCCAGTTGCATAACAATAAGGGGAGGGTAACTATGCTATTGGGTACATACCAAGTTTGTCCCGCTTTAGCTTGCCTTGATCACATTTCCATCCCTTTATCACTTTCATGAGGTTTGTATTCTTCTTCGTAAAACTTTGGACAAAAGCTTTATCATAATTCTTCTATGGCATGGGCAAGTGGTACATTATCCATAAATCCTCTGCAGTGAACGAACCAATATTATCCATCTTTGAATTCTTGAATGATATATCTTCAATTTTAAGGTGCTTAATTACCCACTTTACCATATTTGTATAGGGTAAAATCTTCAGTCTTGTTGCTATTATGTGAAGAAATGAACATGCAACGTCAAGGAAACTATCACATCTGGTGTTACTGTTTTGACTATTACGCTTGGCTATTCTTCCTAAAAAATGTGGTACATTTCTTCCCACGAAGAACTACCGCAATCCTAGTTGCAAGTTGTGTCTGAGAACAATGGAGACATGTCTGTGTCTTCTGTAGCGGAAGTTTGGGCAATTTCCTTGCCTTTCTTTGTCATTCCAGTTATTCTCACTTCATTAGGGGATTTCCTGAATTCAAATGAAAAGGATAAACTCAAATATAAGATGAATAGAGAGAAGGATAGAGTTAAAACATCATAATCAAAATCCGACGCTCTATTTATTCAAAACATGCTTTAAGTAGATATCAATCTTTTGAACCTTACACCTATTAAATGTTGTTAATAACCCATAACTATTTCTATCAAATCTCTTACACACCTTACATAATATGTCTAATCTATCAATATAAGACGTTAGATATTATAACGAGTTGATTAGATAAGAATCATTTCGCGCACTTAAATAATAAGTGTTAACTTCACACATCACAACTTTTAACAGTTACCAATAGTTATGTTTTTTGCTGCCAATGAATCTTGCGAAATGCGATCTGCACAAATCACACATCACAACTTTTTGTGGTAATAAAACTTTACATTTGGTTTCTCATTGTGAAACGTGAAATGCACTAAAGAATTACGTTGTTGCACTTTCTCGAACCTTTAGATACTTATAATTTTTATTTCGTCAGGTCCGACTCATTGCAACTTTTACCGAATTTTTAGAAGCTTGTTCTTTTTTAAAAGGCGCGATGTGATTTCTCTTTAAAGTTTTTTTTAAAGCATTTGCAACGGGGATTTTATATAACTATGAAAATTTTGAAGCACATATCACAATTAA
This sequence comes from Pinus albicaulis, assembly GCA_034641835.2. Lineage (NCBI taxonomy): Eukaryota > Viridiplantae > Streptophyta > Pinopsida > Pinales > Pinaceae > Pinus > Pinus albicaulis. The sequence continues at coordinate 26,480 of JAXQQM020091404.1, read as the reverse complement.
AAATACTTATATATGTTTTAACTTATTCGGCTTGTAAGTTATGCGATTTGCGATGAGCGCTTGTGAAATCAAAGTGAAAAGGGAAAAACCTTTATTCCTAAAGTTTTAAGACTTATGCTAAAATGAAATCATGCTCATAAATTTCTATTTATTTTTTTAAAGGGTCCCCAATTATTAAAGAAAATGTGGGGTGGTGTATAGTACAATAATTGGCAATTCACTTGGGAGAACCAATTTCCTCTGATTGGTTTTTTGAAATTTATAAAACTTTTCAAAACAAAAATAGTCATAGGAATGACTTTCAATTAATAATATCTCACTAAGCAATAAAATCTCACTTTATCATAATTCATTAGAATTCCTCTTTAAAAATGAAAGTATGAATATCTATATCAATCTTTACTAAGTTCAAAAAGATGAAGCAGGTGGCTCATTCAAATTAGCTTTATAAATATATACTCTTTTATCATAGGTAGAGCCTCTAATCCAATAGGAAATTTAAGCTTTTGGCAGGGTTACCTTTTACCCAACAATGATTAATTGTCCCATCCATTTAATCTTACAATCTTTAAAAAATAAGTTCAATTTTATATATAATTTATCTCTTTTGGAACTTGTTTTCTTTTTTGTAGATACTTATGTATTTTTTTAATCACTTAAAAGCCATTGTCTTGGCTTGGTAACCAAATATAGGCAATTCCATTCACTAGTTGTAATTGAACTAATCAAGAAGGATCTTGATGAGACCCCTTGTCCTTTGATGTAATCTCAATTCATTACCCTGTTTTGGTAGGAAGTATTGGTAATGTCAGTTCAACTATTTCCATATGAACATGGTAAACCAGATCTTGATGAGACTTATTATCTTCTAGGTTTTTTTAGCATAATTTTTTAATTACTTTTTAAAAATTGGAAAATTTGCCTGATGGGGTGAATCATTGGTCCTTTTGAGGATCTTAGATGATAATTTTAGAGTTTAATATTTCTTATTTGTAAAAGAGTCTTTACTATGTTAAAGATTCCTTTCTTGTCTGATAACAGAATAACCATACTTTATAAAAATGAGAGTTCATCAAAGAATAAATAAGTTCAGTGAAATTTCATTTTTTAGCGAAATGAAATCTATTTGATATCTGAATCTTTCGATTGTTTCCTTAACAATTCTTATTTCTAGAAGCGAGAAATAAAAAATGACTTTATGAGATATTTATTTGAAAAGCCAAAAAACAATAAATTTCAATTTTTATTTTCCTAAGAAAAGAAAAGACAGTAATATACATGGAATAGAATGGGTTACCTCCTATGAAAAACATTTCTTTAAAATCTTCCCATTAACAGGCAAATAATATCTTTTTCTTGATATATCTTGCAATAAAAATGTTGATGGGCCTATTTCTTCAATGATTTGAAATAGTCATAGCCACAACCTTTGGAATTTGGTATGTTTACCTTTTTCCTTGTGTTATTTGTCCCATTTCAGTACCAGATCACCAAGTTGAAATGTTTTTTGAGTAACATGAGTTGTATCAAATGAAGTTTTAACTAACTGTTGATTATGTGCATGAGTAACTTTATATTTTTCTCTTTCTTCTTCAAGTTTAAGGATTTGAAATTGTCTTACTTGCAAAGAAGAAGAAGGTTATTCATCAATAAATTGGACTAAGGAAAGATAAGGAATAACTAAATTGGTAGGAAGAACAACTTCTTTCCCATAAACAAGATTAAAGGATAAGTGCCAATAGAGGCCTTATGAGTTATTCGATCCGCCCAAAGAGAAAATGTCAATGATTCGTGCCAATTTTGTTGGTTTTGGTCAACATTTCGTTTGATGATTCTAATAAGGTTTTTATTTGTGGATTATGCTAAACCATTTCCTTGTGAATAATAGTTAGCAGAATATTTAAGTTTAAAACCTCTTTTGATATCAAATTCTATCATAGTAGTTCTTGAGAAATAAGATGCATTGTAAAACATCAAAGCAGTACGTAAACCAAATCTAGTTATGATAAAATGATCAATGAACTCAATAATATTATAAGAGTTGGCTACCTTTAGTGGAATTTCTTCCACCCATTTAGTAAAATAATCGATCATTGTGAGGATGTATTTATGTTGTTTGGAAGAGTTAGGAATGATCTCACCGATTTTATCTAATCTCCATTGCTCAAATGGTTGTTCGATATTAACAGAATATAATGGGAAAGCTGGTTTCCTTTGCCTTCTAGATGCACTTTGGAAAACTTTGCATTTCCTTGCATAGTCATGAGAATCTTTGAAAAGTGTTGGCCAATAGTAACCTGCATGCAGGATTTTATGTGCTGTTGTATTCCCTCCAAAATGTCCTCCAGCTGGTCCATCATGAAGTTCCCACAAAACTTTCTCTGCTTCATTTTTTTCTAAGAATCTTTATAACATAGAATCAAAGTTTCTTCTAAACAATACATCATTGATAATTTCATATTGCTTGGATTTTAATGTCAAAGCATGTTTTGTTTTATAACTGAGCTATGTTGGGGCATATCCATTTTTCAAATAGAACTTGAGATCAACGTATTGAGACTGAGCATCGTTGAGGCTTACCTCTGACACTTGCACATTATTACCTGAGTCCGCCTTTGATGATAAATGGGATTCTCCTGTTAGCATTCTACAAAAACCTTGACCTTTAACAATTTTATAAGGTCTAATTTCTACATCATATTCTTGTAAAGGAGAAACCTAGTTAGCCCTGATTTGTCCTAATTCTCTTTGCATCAATAATTTCCTTACTGCAGAGAATGGAACTATTATCTTGGTGTGAGTTTTGAGGAGAAATGGCCTAAAATGCTTTATAGCTTTAAAGACAGTAAATTCTTGTTTCTCAACAGATGAATAGTTTAGTTCCGCACCTTGCAAATTGGAACTGAAAAATGATATTGGTGCTTCAATTTGTTGGTCATTAAGATGTGTCAGAACAACAACATAAGATGTATCTAATGAGAATGTTTATAAAGTGAAAGGATTAAGAAAATTGGGAGTAGTCAGAAATGGAGCATTGATAATAGATTGTTTGATTAAATCAAATGCTTCCATTTCATTATGTCCCCACTTAAAGACTGATTTTTTCTTAACCATTGTTTGTAAAGGTAAAACTATTTGCGAAAAGTTAGGAACAAATATTTTTACAAAATTTATCTATCCAAGAAATGACTGCATGGTTTTCTTATTATGAGGGAAAGGAATCCTTTTAATCTCATCGATTCTTTCAGGATCAATATAAATTAATTTTTTGGACATAATGAATCCTAAATTTTTTCCTTCATATAAAGAAAAATATGACTTCTTTGGGTTTAATGAAATTCCATACTTTTTACATTGCTCAAAGACTTGTTTTAGGCCATTCACATGATTGGATGCTTGTCTAGACAAGAATCTAATGTCGTCTAGATAAATAACCACTCATTTGTTAATGAGTCCTCTAAAAGTTGTGTCGATGGCTCTTTGAAAATTGGCACTTGCATTGATTAACACAAATGGCATCTTTTGATAGGCATAAGTTCCCCCCTTAGTCCTGAATGTAGTCTTTATCATCATCCGGATGTACGAGGATTTGGTTATATCCTAAAAATCCATCTAGAAAAGACATAACTGCAGAACTAGCTATAGTTTGCAGTACTTGTTCCATGGTTTGTAATGGAAATTTGTCTTTCTTACATTCTTTATTCAAATTTCTAAAATCGATAAAAATCCCAATGTCACCATTTTTCTTCTTGATAGGGACCAAATTTGAAACCCATTTTGAATGTCTAACTAGAAAGATGATCTTAGCTTTGAGGATTTTATTCAACTCTGTTTTGATTTGATTTTCAATATTAGGGTGAATTTTTCTCAACTTTTGTTGTATTGGTTTCTTATCTGAAATCATAGGAATAGTGTGTTGAATGACATAAGTGTCATATGTTTTAAGATCAGTGTAATCCTAAGAAAAAATGCTTTTGTAAGTCCTTAATAACTTGAAAAATGATAATATTTGTTTAGAAGATAGACCAAGACCTAAATTGACATTTTGTGGTTTATCATCGGTTCCAAGATTTACTAATTCAAATCTTAAAGTTGAATTTTGAGTTTTAGAATTAGTAATTCTCTTAAACCTATCTTTTAAATCATAAAGGTCTTCTAATTTGACAACTGATTCTGGTATTGGATTTTCATCCTGTTCTTCCTTTACCTGAGTATCATGTTCATTTTCTTCTAGGATTTGATTAGCATAAGATCCATCAGATGTAAGGAAATCTATGATATAAGAATCATGATTAAAGACTCTCCAATTAATAATATTATCACGAACATATGGTCTAAAAATCAATTCAATAGAAAACATATTGGGACTAAATTCTTGAGATGGAATTAATTTCGATGCTACATTAGCCAATAAATCTGCACTAGCATTTTTTATTCTAGGTACAGAGTAAATATTGAAAGCTAATAAATGAGAAGTCACTTCCTGGACTAATGATTGACAAATTTTAAGATATCCAAAATGACAATGGATAGTATTTCTTACTTTTTTGACAATGATCTCTGAATATCCTTGTACTTTCAGATATTTAATGTAAAGTTCAATTGCTTTGTACACACCTTGAATTAATGCTTCATATTCTGCTATATTGTTTGTGCAATCAAATTCAAGTCTGCATGTTAGCATGGTTTTTTCCCCTTCTGGGCTTATTAAAATACCACCAGCTCCTGCACCATCTTCTGATTTAGAGCCATCAAAATAAAGAATCCAAAATAAATAATTAATTACTGGTTTATTTACAAAATTTTTACACTTAGAAGTGTCCGTCTGGGAAAGTTTTTCAATTTGAGAGATAACTGCATTATCGAAAAAGGGTGATGGTTGGGCGTTAAAATTTCCAAGAAATGATTCTACCGTGTAATTTCCAATAATATTATTATTGAATGCTACTGGCTTATTGATTCCTTCAATATCAATAACTGTATGTTTCATGAATTTCTCACGGTCTACCCGAATTTGGTTTGGCTTTCCATTGTGGGTTAGCCACATATGTGACCAGTATGTTGTGAAATATCCATGAAGATTCTCAAATTAGTGCCTGATCAATACTAAACCATAAAATTCAAGGATATAAACCACCAATATATTCTAGGCAACCTTAGGGTTTGATGACAATCTGATAGGGACAAAATTTATTTCTCCTACAACCTCTAATTTTGTTCTATCAAGTTGTACTATATGAACAAGAGAAATTTGAGGAGTTATGTTCAACTTAGCACATAATTATTTTGGGATGATATTAGAGGAAGCCCTTGAATCTATTAAAAAATTGTGGACTTTCTTATTATAGGTATCATAGGTTAAAATAAATGGAGGAGTATGAGAGATGGATCGATCACCTATCATAACCAGATCTGTAGCATCTATTTTAGTTGAAGGAGAAGGAGGTTTACCCATTTGGTTAGCAGCTTGAACTATTACTGGATCAAGCAAGGCTGAAGCAGGAACTACATTCAAATCTCTAAGTAAAATCTTCTGCTGCTGTTTTAGTTTAGTAAGTTCATGGATTGAAATGTTGGCCTTGGTCCTTTTCCATATCTTCAACTACGTTATATTCAATGGTGTCAGAGACTACCATTGTTTTTTATGTAGGTGGAACATCTGAAGTAGCAGGGTTCGTTTGTGTAGCCTTAGATGTAGAATTTTTAATCAATGTTTTGTCTTTAGCAGGCATTGAGTTGTACTGTTTCTGATTAGGCTGCATTGCTTCAATGGTATTCTTTCTCCTTGTACTTACAAGTAAAGATTCTTATTGTTCAAAATTTGGTAGGATAAAATCCCACATTCCATTTAGTTCAACTTCTTCTTGGACTTCAGTTTCTTCTTATTCTATTTTCTCTTCATCTGTATCTTGATCAGACTCAACATTAGATATGATGTTGGGTAGCTGAGAATTAGAAGAATGATTTTTCTTGAAGGGCCTAAAAGTCTTCTTTGAACTGTAAATTTCAGCAACTTGCTTTCCAGTATCTTCCATTTCATTTGTCATAGTCTTTAAAACTTCCTGAAGACCTTCTACAGAAAAAGGGTCTTTTGGTGGCTTCTTCTTTGACTCATCTTTGAAGGATACTTTCTTAGATTTCTTGTCTTCTTGGGAATTCTTTTTTTCAAGAGCGATTATGCATTTCTATATATATAAAGATTCCTTCATATTTTTTGCCAATGTAGGTAACTTTGCTCTATCAACAAAAATGGCTATATTAGATGGGAGAGAAGAAATATACCACACAATTTGAACTTCTGCACCAGGGACTGATGTAGCAGGGATTTTATTGAGTAACTTATTAAATTTGGAATTGAGGTCTTTTATTTTCTCTCCTGTTTTAGCCTCTAGATTTGATAGATCTCTAGTGAGCGATGCAGTGGTTCCGTCATCTCCAAACTTAGCTAAAAATTGTTCTTCAAACATATTCTAGCTAGTTATATAGCGGGCAGGTAATGAGAAATACCAGGATCCTTCAGATCCTATGAGAGTATATGGAAATAGTATTAATACCAGTCTTCTTCAGTTACCTATTTTAAATTGATGGCTAACATATAATTATGGATGTGTTCTTCAGCTGGAAGACCATCATCAGGATTAAATTTAGGTAACCTTCTTTCAGGTTATTTTGGAAGAGGATGAAGAGGAGTAGGCATTTGTACAACAATTGGATTGTTCCATGGTTGTACATTTGGTGGAGGTACTTGGCTTGCCATTGGACCTTGGGTGGAGGTGATGGATTGAGTTTGAGTTGAAGAAGAGGTAGGATGATTGCTAGAACTAGGTTAAGGAGTAGTAGTTTGTGTATTGGAACTAGTTAAAGTAACATTGATTGTTGGAATAGAATTCATGGAAGTGTGTGGAGGTAATGGAGGTGAATGGGGTGGATTATTGGATAAGAACTCACTGGTGATTAACTCTGATTCAATATTTTTTTTTTTCCTTCGAGAAGTATCGATATGAAATTCAAAAGGAGGGATTCCTGTCTTCTGAGTTTCTAATTGGGTTAATATTCGTCTAGGTTGTGAAGAAGATGAAACACTAATCTCAGATGTTTGAGAAGTTTCAAGATTTTCAGTAGAAATGGATACTCTCTCTAAATTTTCTATCAAAGACTGAACTTCTGGGGGATTTTGGTGAGAATTTGGAGATAGTATTGGTTGAGTTTCACTAGGAGACTTAGGAGAGGGATCTTCAACTTCAAATATTAAAGATTTATATCCAGCTAATGTTCTATAAGTTGAAGGGGATCTAGAGGGAGAGAGACTCTTATATTGGCTTTCAGATTGATCAGACCTTATTGCCATTCACAATTGGCCCTCCTTCTAGCACAAAAATTTTGAAGCCTCAGAATTCCGTTGCAACAACATGGGGGAAAACCACATGGTCCGGACCTTAGAGCAAGTCCTTTTCCTTTTGGTGTAGTGGCTCTGACTGGGGTTAAAGGACCAGTTTCCCAATAAGGATGATGACGGTGTGTTTTTTTTATATAAAATGAAAATGGGAAATAATTTAAGCTATCATATGCATTTAACTAAAATATATATTATACTATATACCCAGGAGTGTTCATTCCTTTATGTAATCTAAAAAGATATCGTCCAACTATTAGTAATGAAGATTATTTAAAAGTTGAAAGAGATGAAAATTATGTAAAAATATTTCTTTTGAAAAAATAGTTTAATAAAAAATATTGTGAAATGTATATCACATTCATATGTTTGATTATATATGAGATAAGAAATCATAAACAAATATCAGTAAAGAAGTGCATTTAACATTCACTTATGATAACAACTCTAATATATAATGCAGATAAAAAGATAATTGTTAATTTAAGAAGAAAAACTTAATATAACGTGTAGAAGTACCATACATACGAGGTTCTACACATTCAAACTGATAGTAGTTTTCTACTCCTCTTCACTTTCAAGCAATTTAAAGAGTACAATAGTGAAACTTTAGTTAAACAACTTCAAATGTCAAAAGATCACATATTTCGTTACATTAATTCATCAAGCATTCACAAAATTATAGAAGTGCATTCTTTGCAAATGTTTTTGACAAATTTATGGACCCTTCTTTAAATGCATGAGAAGGGTTTAAATACTAAACTAAAATATGTTTAAAATATATTATTACATTAAAAATGGAGGAGGTTTCAAACAACCATCCTCGTAAGGAGTAAACTTAAACTACAATTTAGGAAATAAAATAACAACATGATTATGTGGTTGATCCTCTTTGCACATTTGATCTCGGAGGTGACAAATATCCACCATTGGCTTTAGCTGAGCTGGCTGTGTAATCCTAGATCTGACCTGGCCTTTAAACATTGCATTCGAAAGTGTTGGATGCGATTTATTTGTAGAATCCGTTAATTATTGTAGAGTTAGGAACTGATGATAAGGTTTGATCAGAAAATTCCAGTAATTTTCTAGATCAAACTTATTTATCTTTTTAATAATTTCCACCTGCATCTATGTAATTTTTTTCCACTGTGCTTCTAATGGTTTGAGCTTCGGGAGCACTTCAACTGTGGATTCTTTAATAAGTTCAAATTTCAAAAGCTGTTCATTAACAGATTCAATGATTTCATTTGTCAGCTTTGATGCCTTTGTCATTGCCTTTTCTGCTTGTCTTAGCTACATTTCCCAATCTTTAAATAAAATCTCTTTGTGAAATTTATCTATCTTAGGGAGGTCAGCTTTATTTCCTGCGTCAGACCCTTGCCACTGAATGAACTCAGTAATATTCTTTTAAAATTTGTCACATTCAAACTTCCTGTTAGCCACTTGTTGGATCAGAATTTTGTTTGTATCACAGTAAGAACTGGTGATTGAAAGTTGTTGACAAAAGGTTTCTTGCTGCTGCTTTAGATTTGAATTCGTTTCCAGTGCTTCTTTTATAAATTTCTCTACTTGAGCCGACTTTTCAAATTTTCCATTGCTGCTTCAAGCTGTGTTTCTTTCTATGTAATCTGCACCTGGTGCTGCAACTTCAGTCTTTCAAAATATTTTTGAAATTGAGTCATCTTCATTTAAATCTAATTATTGGAATTAAAATTTTACTGTTATAGCAGTTTCTCCAACTCTTGAACTTTGTATTCTTTTTGCTTAAGTAGAAGTTGTACCTCTGTGTCTTTATCAATGGTAGCAGTAGAATATGCTCCTACGAACTGTGATAACTTAGTCAAATGTTCTGTAGGATCAACCAAAGGGTCTTTCCATAGAACATCTATAGATTCATCCATAAGATTTGAAAGTGATTCATAAATTGTTCTTCTTTTTCTTCTCTTAACTACAACCTTATGACTTGGATTGTAGAAGACATCAAGTGAGGGTATCTCTTCAATATTTAAAACAATTTTTTATGTAGGGCATGCCAGAATGATATATTGATCATGAACTTCTGGTACCTGTTGTAGTGGAATTGTAGTTTCCACTAAATTCTTGGAATTCTATGGAGTTTGGAAACTTGTTGATTTATCAACATCAGTCTTTGGTGGTGGTGGTTTTTCTAGTGCCTTGGAAAACTTCTCCCAATCTTTCTTCAAATATTTTGATTGAGGCTTATCTGTTTGCTCGAGTGTATTCTGGATATGCTAAAATTCTTGAGAAGATGATCGAGCTCCATTAATTTCTCCTTCCATTTGCATCTCAATACATTTAATCACTTTCTCAATTATTTTCTCAGGACTCTTATTCTTGTTCTCAGATTCATTGTCGGAGTGATCTGAATTTTGAGAATTATGTTGTGATTGCCCTGACTCTTGATTTGATTTCTCTTGAGATTCATCTTCTAACATATCCTTAGCCCCATTATCCAGACTAATACTAGGATTTGACTTGTTGACATCTTCAATGGATAACAAGTCCAAAGGGACTGTTTCTAGCCTCTTATTTCTATATGCTTGAAAAGCCTCAAAATCTATTTTACTGAGCTGACTCGATGCATTTTTCAATACATATGTGAACTTCTCCACATCTTCAAATAAATCATCAAACATATCTTTCTCATTCAAGAAAGGTTTCAGTTTAAGCTCAGTGGTGAAGTTATTAACCACATTATTAGGATCAAATGGCCCTTTTGGCATTAGAGTTAAATTTAATGAAGTGACATTTGAAATCTCTTTGAATGCATGACCAATGTTGAAAAGGGAAAAAGTGCCACACTGTAAAGGGAAAGTAGGCCAAATGGCCTTCTTATCATCTTTGAGTTGTTTGGATATGCCACTTACTAGAAGTTGGTAGGCAACTTCCCTGGCTAGGAGCTTATCAGGAACATAATAAGGCAAAACATGGGGGGAAGAATAACTTCCAAAAACTCTCATATAAGTGAAATTTTCTTCAGCAAACCATATAGAAGCTGGTAAAATGTCTGTGCTAGCTTCCTTAGAAATCCTAGGGGCTTTTTCATTAAATATAATCTGATGGATGGGTAGCATAAATCCATTGCAAAATTTATAGAAATGTAAATGAAAATTATATTCCAAAAGGGCTCTATGGTAAATACGAATTGGAGTGGGGTCCTGGATCATCCATTTCCATCCCATGATAGGAAAGCTTGAACAAAAGAAAATTGCATCCATAATGTAAGCACTCATGTAGAAGGGAGGTATTGTTCTAGAAAAAATACTTCTTTTTATCCTATAATCCATGATAGTTATGGAAAAATTAGGAGACAAAATGCTCGCCTACTTCATAATAAAGGAACTGAAGATTACATAAATTAAAGGGACCCAGTCTATGGAAAAATTAGTGGTATCTTTTTTATCAAACAACCTACATATCATTCGAGCTGCATAACAATAAGGGGAGGGTAACTGTGCTATCGGGAACATACCAAGTTTGTCTCGATTTAGATTGCCTTGATCATCTTTCCATCCCTTTATCACTTTCACGAGGTTTGTATTATTCTTCATAAAGATTTGGACAAAAGCTTTATCATAATTCTTCTATGGCATGTGCAAGTGGTACATTATCCGTAAATCCTCTACAGTGAACGAGCCAATATTTTCCAGCTTTGAATTATTGAATGATCTGTCTGCTATGTTAAGGTGGTCAATTACCCAATTTACCATATCTGTGTAGCGTAAAATATTCGGTCTCGTTGCTATTCTGTGAAGAAACGAATATGCAACATGAAATTAGTATGGGTCTGAGGAAACTTTCGCATCTGTTGTTACTGTTTTGACTATTACCCTTAGATGTTCTTCCTCAAAATGGTGGTACATTGATTCCCATGAAGAACTGCTGCAATCCTTGTTGCAAGTTGTGTTTGAGAAAAATGGAGGCATGTTTGTGTCTTCTAAAACAGATGTTTGGGAATTTCCTTGCCTTTCTTTGTCATTCCAGTTATTCTCACTTCGTTAGGTGGTTTCCTGAATTCAAGTGAAAATGATAAAATCAAATATGAGATGAATAGAGAGAAGGATAGAGTTAAAACATCATAATCAAATTTGACACTCTATTTATTCAAAACACGCTTCAAGTAGATATCAATATTTTGAACCTTATACCTATTAAATGTTGTTAGTAACCCATACATCTTTCTATCAAATCTCTTACACACCTTATGTAATATGTCTAATCTATCGATCTAAGACGTTAGATATTATAATGGGTTGATCAGATAAGAATCATTTTGTGCACTTGAATAACAAGTGTTAATATCACACATAAATTTTTTTAACAGTTACCAATAGTTATGTTTTTTGCCACCGATGAATCTTGCGAAATGCGATCTATGCAAATCACACATCGCAACTTTTTGCGGTAATAAAAATTCCCATTTGTTTTCTCGTTGCGAAACGTGACATGTGCTGAAGACTTGTGTTGTTGCACTTTCTCAAACCTTTAGATACTTGTAATTGTTATTTTGTTGTTTTGTCAGGTTCGACTCATTGCAACTTTTACTGAACTGTTATAAGATTGTTCTTTTTTAAAAGGCGGGATGCGATTTCTCTTTAAAGGGATTTTTAAAACATTTGCAATGAGGATTTTATATAACTCTGAAAATGTTGAAGCACATATCGCAATTCACAATACTTATATATGTTTTAAGTTATTCAACTTGTAAGTTGTGTGATTTGCGATGAGTGCTTTTGAAATCAAAGCGAAAAGGGAAAAACCTTTATTCCTAAAGTTTTAGGACTTACGCTAAAATGAAATCATGCTCATAAATTTCTATTTATTTTTTAAAAGGGTCACCATTTATTAAAATAAATGGGGGGTGTTATATAGTACGAAACGATCCAATGTACCTAGTTTTTGTTCCTGATTAACTCTGGAAAAATGTAACTTGGCTTAGATATGCTTTACAAGAAGAAGGACATGCAACACCACATGGAACCTTCAGGGTGTAGGATTTAACCCTGTACATAAATTACCTGCAAGAAAATTCTTTAAAATAGAAAATAAACAATGGTGAGAGAATAAAACATAAAGAAAATACACACAAAGATTTTACCCTAGAGAAACCCCAATCCATTAACCCTAGATTAAAAGATAACCGTAGTTACCTTTACTGGATCCAAAAAATACCATGGAAAAAAAACCATCATGCCCAAAACCATGTGAAAATCCCATGCCAAAAACCATAGGTAGGTCTGCCCACCTATTATAGGGTCCAAAATTATTTTTTCTCGGGGTGCTGCCCCAAACCCCATGTAGGAGGGCTACCTCCCCCTTACAAACACCCCAAAAAGGGGGGATTCCACCCCACTACAAACCCACCGAGAGGTGGGGCTCCCACCTCCCTATGACCCCCCTACTGCACTCAACGCAACAATCATGAGAATTTATTGCCCCTGTGACCCCCCTGCATGTACGACTAGTCGTGGAAAGAATATAACACACACCCAACATTCTCCCTCTTGTTGTTTTATTTTCCACATAGGGGGTCATAGGAGACCTTTGTCATTGGTCTAGCCTTACATTTCCCATTGATTATCTACACCAAGAAACTTCTCAGTGCTCATAGAATTTCTCATTGCAACTGCAACATTCTACAAAGTGTACACCTTTACTACCAATACCTTTTTGTCCTCAACCATATCCCTCATAAAGTGACACTGAACATCAATGTGATTTGCCTTTGAATGATAAACAGATTTCTTTTCCAATAAAATTGCACTTTCAGTGTCACATTCTATCCTTATAGCTTGCTGTACCAAATGCATACTTGAACACATTCTCTACAACCAAACTGGTTCCTTGCTTACATGAGTGGATGCCATGTATTCAACCTCTCTAATTGAAAGAGACACTACAGACTGCCTTTTTATCTACCCAATTGTATATCTTCCCTTATCTAGATCTAAAGCCCATTCTGCATTAAAAAAGACACATATGTTCAAAACTCTGTCCAATCCTGGTATTCCTTGGTAGCACAAGCCATAATCACTAGTGTTGCGCAAATACTTGAAAACCCGCTTCACTGCTGTCCAATGCTCCTTTCCTGGTTTTTACACAAACCTGCTCAATACTAGACCATTGCATACACCAGGCTACCTAATGCACTTTCATATGAAACACAAGACATGTCCTCTTCCTTTTCTTGTGTCTTGAGACACTGTTCAACATATAAATTTACACCTACAAGAATAGGAACCTTCATTGGTTTACTATCCTGCATATTAAAAATTTGAAGTATTGTCTCAACATACTTCCTTTGGTTTAAATCATAGCTTCCTCTTTGCTTGATCTTATTTAATTTCTGTAACAACCCTGGTTAAAAATACATGTAAAAAAAAATATAAGACCAAGGCCATGGGAAAATTATTCCAAGATGAATGGCTGGAAAAAAATCCTAGTGGGTGTTCATTTGGTTTATTATGGATAAAGGAAATTGACAAGGGCAATAGAAAATTCTTTGAAAAGGAAAAGTGGAATTTATTTATGAAAATAATGGAAAATAGGAGAAAATGAAGGTGAAAGGTCACAGGTTGCAAGTGAGGAGGAAAATGAAGAAAATAGAGGCCTCATTAACAAAATTCTTATGAGGATCAGTTGGCAAGATTTTGGCTAAAAACCTTTTGTCAATTCATTTTTGGAGCTCTCTCATTATTCTCTCTCTCTCTCACTCTTGGAAACTTAGAGTTTTCTTGGAGCACATTGACATTGGATCAAGAAAGGAAAAGAGGGAAAGAGGAAGGAAGGAGCAAGCAAGGAAGAGCAGGATCAAGAAGCTACAACAAGATTATTTGCAGGTATTGATTTTCATGTGTGATTTCCTTAGTAGATTTTGCATGCATGGTATTGCATGTGGTTATTTTCTGTCATGGCATGGGTTTTTCCAGGTGTGAAAAAGTTTTCAGCATGGTCTTTCCATTTTTGGATAGCCATGGTGTGATGGGGTTATAATGTTTTGGTTGAGATGGATTGCTGGATGGATTCAAAGCTAAGTGAGCTTCAAAATGAAGAAAACATGGCCTAGTGATCCCTCAAACATACTGTGGATTGTGGTAAAGCCATTGGCCTACCCCTTAGATAGATTGTGGGTTGTGGTAAGTCCAAGTATTATGTGCCTCAGTGGGCCTAGGAATCCTCGACGGGTTAATGGAGGGATATACAGTAAATCCTGGAGGTGGGTGCTCTCCATCGGGCCTAGTAATCCTGGGATGGGATGTACAGTAAATACTAGAGAGTTGAGTCTCGGTTAGGGCCTAGTGATTCGAGGTAGATTGTGGAAAATACTAGAGACTGATGTCTCGATTATGGCCTAGTGATCCCTGGATTAAATTGTGGATTTTGGTAAATCCAAGAGACTAGGAGACAAGAAAATTCCTCACGGTGTAGGTGGAGAAATACAATGTCATCCATTCTTGTTTTGGCCTAGTGATCTGGTGGATATCATGGTAAAGCCTATTATTACATGTTTATTGTTTGGCCTAGTAATCTGGGATGGATTGAGGTAGATCCTGGTTTCTATTGATGAGGGTGAGGTGATTTAGCCTCGAGATTCACTAGTTTGTTCTTTTGGTTTGAGTCCGACATTCACTTTTGGAATATGGCACAAGGGTGATTGGCTGAAGAGAGATTTGGCTCATCCAATCTATGGTCAGGTGAAATGTGGTAGTCCCATCCTCGGTTGGTTTTTACATTCATTAATAAGAAGTTCATTCCTTAACATATTATGTGTAAATGTACTGGTTTATATGTGGATTCTATGGATGATGTATCCTTGATATTTCTGTTGTTATTATGCTAGTTATGAGCATGTATTATGACATTGATGATATATGGATCTCCTCATGTTTTTATTTGTAAATGAATAAAATTGTATCTGTGACCTAATAGATGATAATGTAGCTAATTATGTAAGGGAAAAATGCTTCTTAGAAATTCTTAGATAAGTATGAGACCCCTATGCTCAAATCTGTTGTTTAAAACTATAGATTACATATTTGTGACGCTTTGATGAAATGCCTGCCATGGCTAGTGTTAGGTCTCTATATTACTAGTTTAGTCCCTTATTGTTATCAGTGTAGCCCCCTTATTATTAATGTTGCACCCCTGTAACCCCAATATTGTTATTATTGTGCCCTTACATTATTATTGTTAGGTCGGCTAGGATTATATTGTGACTCCATGGACTCCTATATATAGAAGGAGGTTTTTTCATTTGTATCATCTAAGAATTGTAATGTAAATGAGGTTTCCCCCTCAAAGTGGCTGAATTATAAGGCATTGATCTCTCTTTTCTTCTATTTTGGAGCTGGTTACATAACATTTGGCTTCAGAGCTTTGGATTCTAGGGTTTCACTGCAACAAACAGGTCATTGTGACATTTTAGCTATAATTTTTTTTCAATGAAGGTTCAGAAGTTGAATTTTTTATAGAGCGAAACTGAAATTTGGAGGAACATCGTGAAAATTTCAGATCTTGGTTCACAATATTTTAGGAGATATGATCTATGGAAGTTAGGGTTTTTTCAGGCTCTCGAATTTCACCTACAATAGGTCATCATGGATGTTTTGCTATAATTTTTTTCTACTAAGGTTCAGAAGTTGAAATTTTTACATAGCGAAGCTAAAATCCTGAGGAACGTCGTGTATAAATTTAAGATATTGGTTCGTAATATTTTCGGAGATATGATCTGTGAAAGTTAGGGTTTTTTCAGGATCTCGAATTTCATCTCAAAGACACAACCATGGGAAAATCATCATAACTCTCTCTCTGAGCATTGGATTGAAATTTTGTAAAAATAGCCCACAAGCACATGGAATTTAGTTTCTTGTTTATCAATTTCAGAGTTGAAGGAGGAAACAATGACACGTGGTATGCCGTTCAATTTCACTCTACTGAACCAGTCCATAATCAGGTCATTGTGGGAGATTGGGCATAACTTTGTATTGAAGAATCCAAAAAAGGCCAGAGTTATGGCATTTGAAAGAAGCTTCAGAGAGATACTACAGGGCAGAATTTAAGATATTGAGGATCCACAATTACATAGATAATTTATTTTCATTATTGAGCTCCTTAAAAGCAAGAAAAAGGTGTATATTTTTTTCGAATTGCATAAGTCTTGTGTGAAAAATCAGTTTGAACTGATTCCAAGGGCATATTATAGAATAGATATTAGTATTGGGTTCTAAAATGCCCCCTTAGAATATTTCAACACCCATTAAACCTTTAGAAGGCTCTACTATGACTCATGAGGACAAAGAACTGCAACATGACATGTCAAAATTACAAGAGAAAGTGCACCAAATTTTGCTGTTGCAAAGAGCAACAAAAAATGAAATGGAAGTTTTGAAGAAAGGCGTGGAAGCTAAGATGGATGGAATGGAAGCTAATATGGATGACGTGAAAGACAAAATGGAAAACATGAAGAATGATCTAAAAGAAGACATGGAAGGTTTGACAAAGTTGATACAAGAAATGTTTCCTAATGGCAAAAAGATAGTAAGGGAAACTCATGATGAGAACAAATTAAATGTTAATCGTGATTTCATAAACTCTAATGTTGGAGGGAAGAAACACCATATTCCAAAGATCGATATGAGGAATTTTGATGGCAAGGATCCTGTAACATGGATACTACAGATGGAGCAATATTTTGATCTCAATAATGTGAAAAATGTAGATATTTTACTACAATTATGTATTGCTTGGATTCTCTTGATCTAAAAATTATTTTCCAATGTGAAATACATAATCCTTCTATTTAAATCTTTGCGGAAATTTAATCGCCAATTGCAAATACATGAATAAATATCAATCACACAGAACACATATGTTTTTACCGGGAAAACATAAGCTAAAAACCCCACTATCATATAATATGTATATATCATGGATCATGAAACAATCTAATAAAAAACTCTAATCCAAGAGCTTTCATCACAATATACAATCGTCTCACACTGTCATACAAAAATTGGCAAATACATGCGCCAATTTATTTCCTCCTTACAACCTACCTCCAATGTGCAATCCCCGCTGATCACAATCCCTGAATGAATTCGATCCTGCCTTGCCTTGACTGCACAATCCTCATTGGCATCTCCAATGTGTGTGTGGTTGCATGAGTGCACCCACTAATGTCACAAATGATAGTCAAACTGTCCCTTTCACCTATCTCTCAACTGGGTATCCACTGGATCTGACATGCATGTAGTTAATGTGATAAATATTCATTGCATGTGAGATCACTCCATGTGAATTGATTTAATATTTAATTCACTAATATCTCACTAGTGTATCTTTAGTTACAACTATTTACAACTAGTTGACAACCGTTTTGTTCCACGAATCTGTAAACTACTTTACAACTCACATAACTACACATCCAACTCTGTTACAACTTTGTATCACTCAGTTACAACAAAGTCCACTTGCATGTCCCACCAACCAACCTTAGAACTCGTAATTCCTTCAGTCAACTGGTTTTCCACATCAGTTAACTGAAATCAAGTGCTTCAAGAGAATAGATTATTATTTATTGTCCAATTATTATTAAGAGATAATAATAACCGAAATGCATTCTATTTTTAGACATGCAATCTATAAATAGACTTCACCCATGCATCTAAAAATAGAAACCCATCTATAAATATAATTTTCTCAACCATCTATAAATAGACTCCCGCTATAAATAGAATTTTCTCAACATTCTAAAAATAGACATACACCTAAAAATAACATGTGGGCCCCACCTAGTGTAGGTGCTTAATTTTCATTAGGATCATCATCTTGTTGAATCTCAACACTCCCCCTCAATAAGAACGAGATTATCCTTCACCCCGATCTTGTCTCTATGGTATTTGAATTTGCTACTGGTGAGCGCCTTCGTCAGAATACGTTCATCATGATCCTCTGTAGGAATGTACTGAAGCAACATGATCTTCTGCTGTACAAAATCTCTTATATGATGATAATGGATATATATATATGTTTAGATATATCATGAAACACAAGCTTAATTGAGATTTAAATGCAACTCTGATTATCACAATGAATCACCGTAGGATCTAAATGAGAACCAAACAAACCAACCAGGATCTTTCTCATCCAGATAGCCTCACATGTAGCTTGACTTACTGCCATGTATTACGCTTTCACTGAACTGAGTACCGCGGATATCTGTTTCCTACTGTACCAAGAAACAACTGTAGATCCAATATTGAAGACCCCTCCCGATGTTGGTGCAGTAACAACCGCAAGTCCGTCCAACCAGAACCGGTCAACGATGACGTGGTTCAGTCAACAAGGTCTTTTTGTCCTCTCGGTAATGTTATTTATCAATTTTAGAAAAATTGATAAATAAAATTACTTGGTAGCTTTAGAATGCTATAACTAATCCCTGGCTTATATATACGTTACCAACTTAACAAGCTATAACTCCGCGCCTTTATATATATATATATACCCCGACACTTTATAGTTATTAGTTAAACCTTCGAAATTTATATGTATACACTATGCTTTGGACAAACTTTATAACAAAACTTTGCACATCGGGCCCACCTACATATATATATGTCAATAACCAATCAAATGCATGTACCGTACCCCTTTTATCCTCCGCACACGTTTATTATCGTTTGTGCATCTATGTCCCACGTCCACCGTCCGATGTTCCCGCGCCAGATCGACGATTCTCGTGCATTTCACCCGGCGTCCTGGTACGAGGGTTAACGTGAAAAGGCGCAAGTTAATGAGCGGTTTTCAACAGTTCTTTGGCCACGTGTCCGACGGTCTATGGATTCGCTGCTCACTCTATGGATACCACTTATGGTCAGAAGGCGGTGCGGAAATGGGGAAATCCACTCTCCAAAACCACTGACGTTTTTCCACGATGTTTAACCAAATTTAATGCGGGTTACGTTCTCCTTCGCATTTGTTAACTCAGAGTTAAGTCTCCGGTTGGGGGGGATTCACAAACACATAAAAATTTCTGTGTTACGCGGGATTCCATTACTCTAAGCAGAGTTCCACGACCCTGCTCCTCCATACAGAATTTGCTTCCATACGGATTTCTTTACGGAATTTAAAGACAGAGAACGGAATGTCAGTACACAAACGCCTCACAATCAAACGAATTACCACGCAATTAACATTCCAAGGCAATTAGATAATCAACAAAGTAGAAATTCATTCAATTGGGGCACTCGACAATACACAGAGTTTATTGCAGGAATTCCTCTATTTTTCCTCTCCCTTGTACATCTGAAGGGTATAATTATATACATTACAGAGTGTGACTCTTCGGTTCCTCTATGAGGACCGTTTCGGAACCCAAAAGCCTAGTTACTATTTATTCAATAACTGGACTGACAGCTAGACAAACCGAGCTATTCGACTTCCTCTGACTCTAGTTAATCTAAATAATTACAATCAGCTAAGGTATTGACACCTAGCTGTAATAATCCGAATGTTTCCAAACCCTCCTAGCCACAACATGTGGACAAAACTTCCTACATTGCTGGCCAGTGTCTAATGCCCCTGCATCAGACTCCTGAGGGCAATTTCCTTCATGGGCTCCTGTCCATGAGCTCCTCCATTGATCTGCCTATCTTCTGCAACATTCCTTCAGTCACCCAAGTGGCATCTTCCTCTGGTTTATCCTTCCATTTGATCAAGTACTGAAAGTACTCTTGTCCTCTGGTCCTTTTGAACACTCTCTTGTCCAATATCTTCTCTGGTTGCAATGGCTGAGCTGGAGGTAGCTGTTCTTTCCACTCAATATGTTCCTTGTCTGCTGATCTGTCCTCTGCACCATCATTTTCATACTTGTACAAATCTGCAACATTAAAAATGGGAGATATTCCAACATCAGGTGGCAATTCAATCTCATAAGCATTTGCAGAAAACTTCCTAAGTATCTTGCATGGCCCAATCTTTTTGAACTTCAATTTGTTGTATTGTTTCTTTGGGAACCTCTCCTTCCTCAAGTGTGCCAAAACCAAGTCTCCTACTTCAAAGTGAACTTCTTTTCTACTCAAGTCTGCTCTATTTTTGTATTTGATGCTGCTGCCTTGTAGTTGTTGTTTCACTTGTTCATGTATGGCCTGGATCTCTGAAGCAAATTCTTCACCATCTGCACTCCTTAGCTCTGCTCTTCCCAGATTTCTTAACTCTGATATTCCTCTGGGGTGCATTCCATAAACAATATGAAATGGACTCTGCCCTATGCTTCTATTTGGTGAATCATTATATGCATATTCTGCCTGAGGCAAAATATGATCCCACTGCTTGGGATGTTCTCCTGCAAGACTCCTCAACAAATTTCCCAAACTCCTATTCACTACCTTAGTTTGTCCATCAGTCTGGGGATGATAAGTTGAGCTGAAACTCAGTTTAGTGCCAAGTTTCTTCCATAGTGTCCTCCAAAAATGACCCACAAATTTGGTGTCCTTGTCTGAAACAATACTCTTGGGCAACCCATGCAATCTAACAACTTCTTTGAAAAACAAGTTAGCAACATGGGTGGCATCACTAGTTTTATAGCATGGAATAAAATGTGCCATTTTTGAGAATTTTTATACCACAACAAAGACTGCATCATTCCCTCTCTGAGTCTTGGGAAATCCTAGAAAAAAATCCATACTCACCATGTCCCAAAGCTTGTCTGGAATAGGCAAGGGAGTATACAATCCTACATTTTGGCTCCTTCCTTTGGCATATTGACAAATCTTGCACTTCTTCACAAACTTGTCCACTTCTGTTCTCATCTTGGGCCAGAAATAAAAGTGACTCAGCTGTTCATAAGTCTTATCAGTACCAAAGTGTCCAGCAAGTCCACCACTATGCTTTTCCTTGATCAAATTTTCTCTCATGGAACATTTTGGTATACACAGTTGATTCTTTCTGAATAACAAGTCTTCCTGCAGGAAATAATCCAGCCACTGACTTCTATCTGTTAGAACAGGGTTACTACATGCTTCAAATGCTTCTTTAAAATCAGGATTTGTTTTATACAATTCTTTGAGAAAATCGAATCCTGCAACTTCAAAATTAGTCTCTTGAACAAGAAAATGTCTCCTACTCAAAGCATCAACTACTTTATTGGCTTGGCCACTTATATGTTTCAAAACAAAATTAAAACTTTGGAGATACTCAACCCATTTAGCATGCTTATGTTTCAACTTGGGCTGCTGTACAATATACTGCAAAGCATGATTATCAGAATACAATACAAACTCCCTAGACATCAAATAATGTCTCCACTTCTTCAGTGCTTGAACAATTGCATAGAATTCCTTCTCATAAGAGGAATACTTTCTCCTGGTATCATTCAACTTCTCACTGAAATAGGCTACAGGCCTATCATCCTGGCTCAAAACAGCTCCAATGGCCTCCCCACTGGCATCACATTTTACTTGAAATGGTTTGGTGAAATCAGGCAGAATTAAAACAGGCTTCTCTGTTATCTTTTGCTTTAAAACTTTAAAATTTCTCTCTGCTTCAGCAGTCCACTTAAATGGCTGTTTGCTCTTCTTTATTGTTTCAATTATGGGTGCATTAATCTTGCTGAAGTTTCTTATAAACTTTCTGTAAAAACTAGCAAGTCCATGGAAACTCCTTACCTCAAAAACATTCCTGGGTGAAGGCCACTCCACAATTGCCTTAACCTTTTCTGGGTCCATCTTCAATCCTTCTGCGGAAACAACAAATCCAAAATACACCAACTCTTCCTTCATGAATGAGCACTTCTTTAAATTTATCAGCAGTTTCTCTTGGTGCAGCTTCTTGAAGACATGATTAAGATGCCTCAAATGTTCCTCTTTAGTTCTGCTGAAAACTAATATCATCCAAATACACTATCACAAATTTACCAATGAATTCCCTCAATACTTCATTCATGAGTCTCATAAAGGTACTAGGTGCATTTTACAACCCAAAAGGCATTACCATCCATTCATACAGTCCTTCATTTGTTTTAAAAGCAGTTTTCCACTCATCACCCTCTCTAATTCTAATCTGATGGTATCCACTCTTTAAATCTATCTTTGAGAAGTATTTAGCACCACTCAAACAGTCCATCAAATCCTCTATTCTGGGTAAAGGGAATCTGTACCTGATTGTGATCTTATTAATTTCTCTGGAATCAGTACACATCCTCCAGCCTCCATCTTTCTTTGGGCTCAGTACTGCTGGTACTGCACATGGACTCAGGCTTTCTCTGATCAGTCCTTTGTCCACCAATTCCTGTACTTGTTTCCTGATTTCCTCATTTTCTTTGGGAGTCATTCTGTAGGCTGCCTTATTTGGTAGATTTGAACCAGGGATAAAATCTATCTGATGGCTGATCTTTCTCACAGGTGGCAGCTCATCAGGTAAATCATCCACAACGATGTCACAGTAATTGTCTAACATCTCTTATATCTCTACTGGTAAATCAGAAATATTTGTAGAAGTAAGAACTACTTTTGCTTTGCAAACTAAAGCAAAGCTTACCTCTTCTTCTTCTATCTGCTGCAGATATTCCTTCCCGCTCAGCAACAAGGTCTTTGGATCAATCACTCTGCTGGATGGCTCTCCTTCTTCCATGGGAATCAATATATGATGTACCCCATCTTTGAAGAACTTGTAAGTGTTCTTCTTTCCATCATGCACTGCTGCTCTGTCAAACTGCCAAGGTCTACCCAGCAGTATATGACACACATCCATGGGCATTACATCACACAAAACCTTGTCCTTGTATTTTCCCATTTGCAGCTCTATCTCACACTGTTCTTTCACAATCAGCTGGTGCCCTTTATGCAGCCAGGACAACCTGTAGGGAGTGGGGTGCTCCCTAGTCTTCAGCTTCAGTTTTTCTATCACCTCAGTGGAAACCAAATTTTCTGCGCTGCCACTATCAATGATTAGCTGGCAGCATTTCCCTTGGACTTTGCATATGCTCCTAAACAAAGTCTTCCTTTGTGCAGGTTCGGTGACTTCTTTGGTTTGTTTCAACAGGACCTTATTAACCACCAAGGACTCTCCCCTCTCTGGAAGAACTTTTTCTTCAATTTCTGCTTCTTCTTCAACCTGGGCAACAACAGCATTTCTTGGACCAGCACCCACATTCTCTGGACACTCATAGTGCTTATGTCCCACCTGCTGGCATCTATAACACCTCAATTCTCTACCTCTGCCTCTGTCTCTGCCTCCTCTTCCTTTTCCTCTGTAACGACCCCTTCTGCCACTTGCATCCTCCTCTGTAGATGCATTCTGAGGTGAGCTACTGTTAGCTCCATCCCTGGGTGTAGGCTTTCCTCTACCACCCTGACTTCCCTTTCCACGGAAGGTACCTCTCTTCTTGGCAGACTGTTTTCTCAGGAGTTTCTCCTCTGCTTTCAAGGCCATCTGATAGGCCTCTTCCACTGTCTTAGGAGACAGAAGACCAATCTCATCTTGGATTTCCAGTCTGAGACCATTCACATATCTAGCAGTCTTCTCTGGTGTATCTTGGAATTGCCCAGCTCTTATGCTCAATCTGTAGAATTCTTCTGTGTATTCCTTTACTGTCAACAACCTCTGTCTCAGGTTCTACATTTGTTTATACAATGTCAGCTCGTAATCACTAGGTAAGAATTTACCTTTCAATTTGGCCATCATTCTGGTCCAGCTCTTGATAGGTTGCTTTCCAACTCTCCTCCTCTTTGCCTACACTCCATCCCACCAAAGTGCAGCATGTCCTTTCAGCTTTGTTAACGCAAACTTGACCTTTTTATCTTCACTTATTTCTTCATAATCGAAGCACTTGTTCAGTTCGTTTATCCAGTCCACCAGCTCTTCTGGATTCAGTCCCCCTGTATAACTTGACACTTCAATTCTGGGCTTAACTGCAGATCCCAGAACAGTTCTAAGGAGCCTCAAATCAGGAGGAATTTCAACATTTTCTTCAGCTTCTTCCGTTTCAGGTTCGCTGATGTCTTCAGGATCTCTGGTCTGTCTTCGCTCCACGGCATCCATTCTGGCTTCGACCCTCTGCAACACCTCCAACACCTCTGCGTTGGCTACAGGTCTCCTCCTACCATCACCTCTACCAAGTCGGATTGCCATGTCAGCAAACAGCTCAAACTTCCCGCTCTGATACCAAAAATGGTGCAGTAACAACCGCTAGTCCGTCCAACCAGAACCGGTCAACGATGACGTGGTTCAGTCAACAAGGTCTTTTTGTCCTCTCGGAAATGTTATTTATCAATTTTAGAAAAATTGATAAATAAAATTACTTGGTAGCTTTAGAATGTTATAACTAATCCCCGGCTTATATATACGTTACCAACTTAACAAGCTATCACTCCGCGCCTTTATATATATATACCCCAACACTTTATAGTTATTAGTTAAACCTTCGGATTTTATACGTATACACTATGCTTTGGACAAACTTTATAACAAAACTTTTCACGTCGGGCCCACCTACATATATATATGTCAATAACCAATCAAATGCGTGTACCGTACCCCTTTTATCCTCCACACACGTTTATTATCGTTCGTGCATCTATGTCCCACGTCCACCGTCCGATGTTCCCGCGCCAGATCGACGATTCTCGTGCATTTCGCCCGGCGTCCTGGTACGAGTGTTAACGTGCGAAGGCGCAAGTTAACGAGCAGTTTTCAAACAGTTCTTTGGCCACGTGTCCGACGGTCTATGGATTCGCTGCCCGCTCTACAGATACCACTTATGGTCAGAAGGCGGTGCGGAAATGGGGAAATCCACTCTCCAAAACCACTCGCCACGATGTTAACCAAAGTTAATGCGGGTTACGTTCTCCTTCACATTCGTTAACTCAGAGTTAAGTCTCCGGTTGGGGGGGATTCACTTAACACAAACAAATACAGATTTCTGTGTTACGCGGGATTCCATTACTCTAAGCAGAGTTCCACGACCCTGCTCCTCCATACAGACTTCGCTTCCATACGGATTTCTTTACAGAATTTAAGGACAGAGAACGGAATGTCAGTATACAAACGCCTCACAATCAAACGAATTACCACGCAATTAACATTCCAAGGCAATTAGATAATCAACAAAGTAGAAATTCATTCAATTGGGGCAATCGACAATACACAGAGTTTATTGCAGGAATTCCTCTATTCTTCCCCTCCCTTGTACATCTGAAGGGTATAATTATATACATTACAGAGTGTGACTCTTCGGTTCCTCTATGAGGACCGTTTCGGAACCCAAAAGCCTAGTTACTATTTATTCAATAACTGAACTGACAGCTAGAAAAACTGAGCTATTCGACTTCCTCTGACTCTAGTTAATCTAAATAATTACAATCAGCTAAGGTATTGACACCTAGCTGTAATAATCCGAATGTTTCCAAACCCTCCTAGCCACAACATGTGGACAAAACTTCCTACATTGCTAGCCAATGTCTAATGCCCCTGCATCGAATGTGCTCTTTACGTAGTTGGGCTGCCTTTTGTAATCTTGCATTTATGAAGCCATGAAAATTCAACTAATTCATCTTGTTTGTACCATAAACCATACTTAGATGTGCCCCTTAGGTATCTCAGGACATTCTTGCTCACCTTCCAAACGAGCTTAGTAGGCTTAACCATCACTTGACTAAGTTGGTTCACCGCATAGCGTATGTTCGGTCTTGTATTCACTAAATACATTAGCGAACCCACTAATTGTCGATAGACAGTAGCATCCACTACCTCTCCAGATGTAGCATCCTCTTTCCTCCAGTTTCTTGGAAGAGGAGTATCCATGGGTTTGCAGCCCTCCATGTGAAACTTACCTAGTATCTCCCTTGAATACTTGCCTTGAGACACAAAAATTTCACCATCTCGCTACTATATTTCCAATCCAAGGAAATAATGAAGGAGGCCCATATCTTTCATCTTGAACTCCTTTGAAAGGTCCTCCTTGCATGATTGTATCAATTGCTCATCACCAATCAGTATTAAATCATCAACATAAAGAACAATGATTAAAAGCTTACCCTCCACCACAATTTGGTATAGGTTTTCATCTGCT